>ML303001.1:0-89108 GCA_005239505.1 Nicotiana paniculata
AGTTTAGGACAAACCCTAAACGTGTAGGAGACTTCTATTTCAACTGGGAAACACTTAAACTCGCCAAAACTCGAAATTGACCAGAACCAGGAGACCAAGCATTTTGGCTCCAAGGCCTGGATAAGGCCAGGTCTGGCTTTAGGAGGCAAACGCCCCCCTAACGCCAGGGCCAGCCTGGCTTTAGGAGGCAAACGCCTGGATAAGGCCAGGGTGTTCCCTCTTCGCCTCTCAAGCGTNGTGCGCATAAACTGTAAGGCATACAACATGTTAAACTATGAACTCTAGCATCGCATCAGTACATAAGAACGTCTCTACAAGATAGAATGGAAGGAGACTCGGAGGATTCTGCAGACGCGGCAGAAATACCTTGCAGTCTCCGGGAATCAGCAGCAGCGACTAACCATGAGGCTGATAGTTCGTACTTGGATCTGCACACAAAAAATATGTGCAGGAAAGGGCGTGAGTACACCACATTTGGTACCCAGTAAGTGCCAAGCCTAACCCCGGTCAAGTAGTGATGAGGTCAGGTTAAGGCTCTACTGGATTTCTAAGTAAGTCAGTTTAAAACAGTTCAAAAGATAGGTAATGTCTACAGTAAATAGTTTAAGAAAAACAATGTAAGTGTACAGTAAGAAAATCCTCGGCTCAACATAATATATATCACAAAGTGGAATCTCCCGGGATACCGTCCCGTAGTTCCAAATGAAAATGCAGTACAGGGAAAAAACTTCCGGAATACGTCCGTAGTCCCAATTTAAATATGCAGTATAGGGGGAAAGCTCCCGGAATACGTTCGTAGTCCCAATTTAAATATGCAGTACAGGGGGAAAGCTCCCGGAATACGTCTGTTGTCCCAATTTAAAATATGCAGTACAGGGAGAAAGCTCCCGGAACATGTCTGTAGTTCCAATTTAAATATGAAATGCGAATGAATGCCATATAAGGTTTATTTAAGCAGATCAGGAGAAAAAGTCACTGGCAAAAAACAGGATAGGACTAACTAAACATGGTGCACATAGTATCAAATAAGAAATTCAGGTAAAATAGGTAGACATGCTCCTTCCTATCCTAACTACACAATTAGCACATTAAACAGTGAAATAAGAGTGAAATTATTTATGGTATGGAAGGAAAAATGGAATTTTTGCAACAATGGCCCGTGCACGTACTCGTCACCTCAAGTACACGGCGCCCATACAAAAAATAGTATCAAAACAACTAAGGGGAAATCCCCAACATAGAGTTAGGCAAGCCACTTACCTCGACTGCTCTACTCAACTCAAAACCACGCTCTTTCCACGAGTGCCCGATTCCGAATGGACCGAATCTATTCAATTCAATTGTATAATGTAAATATCATTGTAAGAAATCGATCTAGCTAATTAGTTCAAGGCTAATACGCGAAATTAGGAAAATTGTCCAAAAAGTCCCCCGAGCCCACGCCTCAGAATCGAGTGAAAGTTACAAATTCCGGACACCGTTCACTCACTAGCCTAACCATACAAAAATTATTCGAATCGGATACCAAAATCTTGCTCAAAACTCAAAAACCCATTTTAAGAATTTTATCCAAATTTTCCAATTTTTCACCCCAAATTCTAAATTAAAGGATGAATTTAAGCATAGATTCGTGGAAATTAGTCAAAACCGAGTAAGAACTTACCCAATTTTCCCAGGAGAAAATCTCTTCGAAAATCGCACTTTCCCGAGCTCCCATGATCAAAATATGAAATATGGCTCAAACCCTCGATTTGGGTATTTAAGATTCTACCCAGGAATTAATCTTTTGCGATCGCGGACACCCAATCTTGATCGCGAAGAGCAACTCACATGCGCGTTCAGAATACACTACGCGATCGCGGAAATCCGTTTATGAACTCGGGGCTTTACTTCCCATACCTACGCAGTTGCCTTCACGCGACCGCGTAGAGAGCACTCGAATTTTCCACTGCTACCCTATTCCTTCTACGTAAACGCGACATAGCCCATGTGAACGCAGTGGTCAAGCTGCCTACCCTACGCGATCGCGATCGCGATGCACCAATTTCAGACGGGCCAAAAATTTTCCTACGCGATCGCAGACTACCTCACGTGATCGCGATGAAGGGAAACCTGCTGCACTCACACCAGAAAACCAGCAATCACACACAAGGCTAAAAATGCCCGTTGAGCATCCGAAACACATCCGAGGCCACCGAGACCTCGACCAAACCCACCAGCCAGTGCTAATACCTCATTCGAACTTAGTCGAGCCTTCAAACCACGCCCCATAACATAAAAATCAAGGTTTATGCATGGATTCAAGCCTAAGAACTTAGGAAATTTCTAAAATCTACAACCGATGCCGAAACACGTCAAAACTAGTCTGAATGACCACAAATTTTACACACAAGGTATAAATGACACTACGGACCTATATCCACTCTCGGAATCCCATTCCGAGCCCGATATCAAAATTTCACCTATCGACCGAAATCGTCGAAATTCTAACTTTCGCCAATTAAAGCCTAAATCTACTACAGACCTCGAGAACACACTCCGAACATGCTCCTAACCCCGAAATAACCCAACGGAGCTAACAGAGTCGACGGACTTCCATTCCGGATATATCTTCACACAGTTCTAACTACGGTCCGATTTCTAAAGCTTAACTCATATACAGGGACTATGTGTGTAAAAACTCTCCGAATTTCGCAACTAATCATTCTGACAAGTCCCATAAGCAGATATAAAAGTTGGGAAAGCAGTTATTAGGAGATCGGGGTGTCAACTCTCAAAACGACCGACCGGATCATTACATTTCGGTAGTGTAAATGAGAACTTGAATGCGATGATAATAGTGATGATCTCGCCTACAAATGAATAGGGTTCCTCTTTATATAGTAGAGGAATCCTAAATAAGGAATGATTCTAATTGCGGAAGAAAAATACATGATTGGCGTTGTTAACCGCTAATAGCTCTACTGGCTCCGAGATTCTCGCTGGGATTGATGATTGAGCACGGATATTTCGTGATTCGGTTACTGTGATATCGATCTAGTTTGACGTCAGATATTTCAGCCTCCCTATTCGCTGAGCTCGAACATACTTCGATTCGTAATTTAAAATCGAGACATACTCCTCGAACTTTCAGGCTCGGACGTCTTCGATTTTTACCGTATACACTTTTATTTTTTGATACCCGTCTAAAATGACAAAAATACAAAGTTTGATCCCAAACTTGCTCGCAAAAGTACGAAGTGAAGTCTTCTTTTGGAGAAAGAAAATGACATCCAAGGTCATTATCAATAGAAGCACGATTAATTTACAGTTGAGGGGAATTAGAAGGAAGATCGTTTAATTTGTGCGTAATACTTTGGGCTAAAAGTACATGTCGTTGTTATAAAGTCAAGGGGAAAGATCAACAATAATAAGATGATTATGGAGGGGTGATTTATTTTGAGAAAATAAAAGGATCAATGTGTTATTAAAAAGGTGTAGGGGCTAACACAAGATGGGAAGTATTCTATTAAAAGTGGACACCAATGGCTAAGGGGAAAACTTGAAAAATATTCCCATCATTCTCGATAAATGTGCATTGAATATATGAAAAATATATTAAGTGGCGAATCTAGAAATATAAAGTCATAATTGTTAGTAATAAAATATTTTGAAAGAACAACAAAAAGGAATTTAACTATGGATGCTCATTCAACATTTATCTAAATGTTTTTTAATTGCCTAAGCATAATTACTAAATCTAGTTAATGTTAGTAGGCGCTTGAGCACCCACAATTATTATTGGATCTGCCACTAAATATATCACAGTTTCTTCCATCTTCTTCACTGTAATTTTGCAATTTCCATATCATTCTAATATTTATGTATGCCATTTCTTTTTTAATTAGGATTAGAGTCGTCAAATTGGGTTGGGCCTGTAAAGCCAGCCCAACCCACTGCTTGGGAAGGGTTAGGTTAAAAAAAATATAACCTATTTAAAACTTAGGCTTATAATCCAACCCATGTGTGCATGCTAGTTCTTGAGGCTTGACCGAGCCTAGGCTTGGGCCAGACCATGGAGCAATAGTTAATTATATTTAAATTTAAATATTTAATATTTATTTTACTGACTATAATTTTCATTCATCAACCATAGATTGCTCATTTGTCCTTCCATATCAACTAGAATTTAGATTTTTGATATGCATGTAGTCTGACGAGATATTTTTTTTCTTTAATTAATAACGAACTAAGAAAGTTTTAAGTGGCCAATAATAATTTTTTCCCAGAGAAAAATATTACTTTGGCCAATGATCATTTTAGATTACTTTAATATAATATTAATAATTAACTATCTTTAGTTTAGAAGAAGATTATTTTTTAATACCCAAAAACATTGACAACACTTGTAAATTTCATGAGTTTTAAAAATTGTATGGACTATAATGATGAAATCAGTAAATGGTTATTAACCTAAAATAAAATATCTCAGTTTATAAACTTATTAAAAAAATATTCATCTAACATTAAAAAAGAAGAACTAGAGTTACAAAGAATTTGTATTTAATTACGAAATTCTTTGTCAAATATCAAGCTTCTTGTAAGTTCTAACCATACAGAAATTGTTCACATAATAAAGAGACTATGTCACGAAGAAATCTTTACAGATTTAAAGAATCTCTTATTACATAAATGAAGGGTCGGTCTGCCTTGGCTCGCGGCCCTCTTAGGATTAGGTTGGGCTGGCTATTTTAAGGGTCATTCAAATGATGGTCCGGCCTTGCCGCCTAGCCTACCAAATTTTAAAGCCCGCGGGGCTTGGACTGAGTTGGATCAAGCTGGTCCATTTTGACAGCTCTAATTAAGACTTAAAAGCCTGCTTAAATTTGTATAGACTTTACCCAATCAAAATTTTAATGTCTATATAGAGACTGAATTATATGGTGAATCATCTAAAAGTTTAATCAGTTAGATAATAACTATTTTTTCAATTTAATCATGTCTTAATTAATTATTTCCCATTAAATTTAACGGGACTGTAAGAAAAGCATTTAATGATTTCAGAAAAGTACAAATTGCAGGAATCCAAATCAAGATTTTGTGTATATAACTCTAGAACCCCCTTTACTTTTTGCCATACTTATTATTTTCTCAATATGACTCTCTCCTTGATTAGCATCTTCTTGTTGTTACTATTCATGCCCCTTAACCTTTCAATAGCAAAAAAATGCATCTTTACTACGAAGTTTCAGGTACATGTTATCAACCAACTTCCTTCTGATTCCCCACAGCTGAAAATTCATTGTGCGTCCGGAGATAATGACCTTGGATACCATTGTCCCGCCATAAGTGAAGACTTTAATTGGTCATTTTGCGAGGCATTTTTCGATAATACTTTATTTTTTTGTCACTTTTGGTGGGGTTCAAAAGAAAAAAGATTTGAGGTATTTAACGATCCATATGGTTGTGTCTTTGATCAAAAAGTTTATAATTTTCTTGCCTACTGTAAATGGGAGGTGAGGTCAGATGGGTTTTATTTGGAACAGTATAATAGAACTGATAAAACATATTATATGCATCATTATTTGGATTGGTTTTAGGGAATATGATTACTATTTGTGTTCTTGTTTAAGTTAAGTGAGAAGGAAAAAAGACTAATTCCTACACTTTTCGTCTTTGAGAATTTTTCTTCTTATTTATCCTGATCTTGTCTTCCCGATAGGATATCATTTTACAATTATGAGTTCAGTAAGTTCTACGATTTGAATATGATACTAGTAATATTTTTGGCACCTACACCAATGTCTAGCTTGAAACCTCAATTAGGTAAAATTAGTAAACTCCCCTCCGGTCAATTTTAAGCAGAGGCGAACCTATGGCTTAGGTTGAGGGGTCATTGGACTCTGTAAACTTCGGCAGAAATTTTGTTATATATATATTTGTATACCTTGAAAATGATTAATTTAAATCATTGGCACCCTTAACGTTAAAAACCTTTAGGGGCCGCTGATTGAACAGAATATTGTGCCCCCATTGCATTAATTTCCTGGATCCGCCTGATTTTAAGTGTCTTGTTAGTCTTGAAAATTTGGTCCGTAAGAAGTGTCACATTATGAAATCAAGATAATATTAATCATTTTTTATATCCTTGCTCTAATAAATGATCTATACAACCTTTTAACCAAAACTTACACGCTTGATGAGAGATAAATGATAACTTAGTCAAATAACCCTTATTATTAAAGCTATTAAAGATTTACTTAAAGAGTGTGTCAAAGCCTTAAAATACCCCGAAATGAACTGTGGGAATACTATCTTAAAGTTAACGCCTCAATACACGAACGGATGCGGTGGCCTATGAGTGAATTTCGACACAAGGAATTCGACATTTAAAGGAGGGAGCAAAACTTATTCCAATTTTCTTAAAATGAAGTTAAGATTGGCCAAGAGAATAAAATAAGCAAGAAAGACGCAATCAATTCATATTAGTTCTTCTTCTTGATTTACTTTTACAAGAACACGATCGTCCAACTTCCTACTCCCAATCAGAATATTCATACTTAAAAATAGATCCATCGTCCTGATAAAATCCCAAATAAAACCTTCTTGCCTCACAAAAATGATATCCGAGATCATTTATCAGCAGAAGCACAGTGAATTTAATTTGCAGTTGAGGGGAATTAGAATGAAAATTATCGATAATCAATGTTTTATTATAATGATAGTTAAATACTCGAAAAAAGTGAATATTTAATGAATTGTTGTACCTATTTGACTAATTTTTATGTATTACATGTGTATAATTATATATAATCGATGTATAAACTATATATATGACTAGAAAAAGTAAACAATTAATATGCCCGGGTATTTGAAAAGTTGTAGAGGGTAAAATACGCATTTTAAAAAGTAAATCTTGATACGAGGAGAAAAATGATAATTGTTCCAAATTAAAGGATGAATTTGATTTTAAAGCAAATTTGAGAGAAATAAATGATTTTCACCCCAAATTATACATCCTTTCATCTATGTGTTACATATTAAAATAAAATAAATCAGTATAAACTTAAAATATATAATATTTTCAGGAAAACTTTAGTCATAATCTCAACATGAGGGTTTTTTAGTGCAAATATCTACCAAAAAATAACTCGATCGAACTCCTTCAAAATAGGTGGTTATTGGTTTTTAAAAGAAGAATTAACTCAAATAGCTGCCCTTCCAACCATTTAAACTAAAAATAACCAGTGAATATATAATATATGCAAAATTTATGTATTATATATGTATAATTGTGTATAATCATTGTATAATCTATGCATATGGCAAGAAAAAGTAAACAGTGAATATTGTCGGCTATTTGTGTAAAAACCCGTTTTAAAAGGTGCATGTTTGTGAAATGATGAATCTATTCAACAAACTCCTAGAGGTATTATAAATACATGTATCTTCTCCAAAACGAAATACAACTCCAGATCGGTATTTTAAAAGGCTTTCTTGGGATTTTCCTCGGGGCTGGGGAGCATCAAAACGCCCAGAGGCTCGGGTGTGGGGCTTAATTCTATGAGACTTATTGTCACGACCCGTAATTCCCACCTTCGGGACCGTAATGGCACCTAACATTTCACTTGCTAGGCAAGCCAATGTTAGAGGATTCTTAATGCCAACTTTAGCCGATTTCAATAACAAGAACAATTAAGCTAAACAGAAGCTAAAATCGATTCGCGGAATAACATAAAACCCATAGTATCTACTACTTAGGATCTAGAGTCACAACTCACGAGCTACTATGATTTACTACAAACACAACCTAAAAGAAAATACAATGTTCAGAAAGAAAGAAAACAGTAAAATAATGAAACTAGGAAGAGACTCCAAGGCTTACGGACGCCAGCAGATCTACCTTGGGTCTCCTAACAAGCAAATCCAACTGCTAACCACACGATCAACTAGGGCTGGTAAATTTGCACAAGAAGTGCAGAGTGTAGTATGAGTACAACATATCCCATGTACTCGTAAGTGTCGAGCCTAACCTCGACGAAGTAGTGACGAGGCTATGGCAAGACACCCACATAATAAACGTGTGCAAAGAACAATGTATATACCAAAATAACAACAAGTAACAGCTAAACATGCACTATTGGGAGGGGGACATGCTAGAGGGGTGCAAGATATAAGAGATACAACAGAAATGGTAACCAGAACAGTCAATAAGCTTTTAATCAGTGAAAGCAAGTAAACACAATAAGGAAAGTTGTACGGCATCACCCTTCGTGTTTTTACTCTCAACTTCACGATGAAACATTGATACTGCACGTCATCACCCTTCGTTCTTTTACTCTAATCCTCAAAATATGAATCAATAAATATGGCGCGGCATCACCCTTCGTGCATTAACTCTCACAAAACGGCACGATATCATCCTTCGTGCTTTAACACTCACAATATGGTATTGCATCACCCTGCATGCTTTAACGATATCCCTTACCACACAACAATGAACAAGTATAAAGCAGGGAGATAAAATCAACAATAACAAGCCTTTCTTTAATGATGGTTCCACAATGCCAATCTCAACTTTGGAACCAATACTAAACTATAAAAAAGTCCGTAAACACGATAAGAATGAATAATTTAGTAAGTAACTAGTCTAAGCATGGATAGCAAGATCAAATAAAGCAATAAACTACATGGCACAAGCCCCACCCGCATGCTTTAGCTCGACAACAATGCATAAGTACTCGTCATCTCACATATATGTTGTAACTAACATCTAAACATGCATCAAGTAAACAAACAAGTCATATTCTCTCAACTCAAGGTTAACCACGACACTTACCTTGCTCAAAAAACCACTCAATGCTCAACCATAGCTTTGCCTCTCAAACAATCCTCTGAACAGATAGAATCTAGAAAATTACCAACCACATGATTTAAATTAGGCCTTATGAACTACCCACGTTTGCAAAGGATTCAATTTAGGTCATTTTTGAAAAAGTCAACAAAAGTCAACTCCTGGGCCTACTAGGTCCAATCCCGAAGTTCGGACCAAAACACGATTATCCATTCACCCTCGAGCCCGGTTATGTAATTTATTTTTGAATCCGACCTTAATTTGAGGTCTAAATTCCCAATTTATAAAATCCCTAATTTCTACCCAAAAACTTCAAATTTCCACCATGAAAACATAAGATTTTAGGTTGAAATCTTAGGAAATGTAGTGAAAGATTGAAAGAAACTAGTTTAGAATCACTTACCAATCATTTTGGGAAAGAAAAATTCTTTGGAAAATCGCCTCTAGGGTTTCTTGTTTTGAATATTTAAAGAATGAGCAAAAATCTCGTCTAAGTCAAGTTTTGATCAGCTGCAGATGTCGCATTTGTGACCTGGGGTTAGCAATTGCGAAGACTCTCACACCTCTGCATTCATCGTATTTGCGATGATTTGTCGACAAATGCGAACATTGATCTACCGCAATGGGACAAAATTGATCGCAAATGCGATCAAGCCTGCCCCAGCCCTACTTCGCAAAAGCGAAGAATTCTTCGCAAATGCAAACGCTGGCCTCCCCACAAGTGCGACCTTATGATTGCAAATGTGAACCATGCTGACCCAGGTACTCTTTGCAAATGCGGAGAATTTGCTCGCAAATGCGAGCCTCTTAGGAATTGGGAGTGTTTGCAAATACGAATAGTGATCTCGCAAATGCGAGATGAGAGACCAGTTACCAGAAGTTGCACCAGCTGAGTTCTAAGTCCAAATTCACTCTGCAACCTATCTGAAACTCACCCGAGCCCTCAGGGCTCTAAACCAACTATGCACACAAGTCTAAAAAAATTCGAGCTTACTCACGTGATCAAATCACCAAAATAACACCTAGAACTGCGAATTGAACACCAAATCAAATGAAATTTTTAAGAAAATTTTGAAACTTCTATTTTCACCGTCGGACGTTCGAATCACATCAAACCAACTCTATTTCTCACCAAATTTGACAAACAAGTGATAAATATAGTATTGGACCTATACCGGGTTCCGAAACCAAAATACGGACCGTCAAACATGGGGCAACCATTTCAAATTTATCAAGCCTTTAATTTTTAAATTTCTACGAAGCGCGATAACTCGGGCTAGGGAATTCCGAATTCGATTTCGAGCATACGCCCAAGTCCTAAATCAAGATACAGGCCCACCGGGACTGTCTAAACACAAATCTGGATCTGTTTTCTCAAAACGTTGATCGAAATCAACTCAAATGGATTTCAAGTCAAAGTTTTATATTTTTCTCAATTTTGATAATGAAAGCTTTCCGGAAAGACATTCGGATTGTGCACGCTAATTGAGGAAGGCTAAAGTGAGGTATGTAATACTTTGGATCATAGAATTTAGGTTCTAAAATATAAGATGACCTATCGGGTCATCACATTCTCCACCTCTAAAATGATCGTTCATCCTCGAACGGACATAGAAAAGCACCTGAACTGGTGAAAAGGTGGGGGATATCTATTCCGCATGTCCGACTCGGAGTCCCAAGTAGTTGCATTGACAGGCTGACCTCTCCACTGCACTCGAACTGAAGGATAACTCTTTGACTTTATCAAACAAACTTTCCAGTCTAGAATAGTCACCGACTCATCCTCGTAAGTCAAATCCTTGTCCAACTGGACAGGGATGAAATCTAATACATGGGATGGATCGTCGCGATACTTTCGGAGCATGGACACATGGAACACCGGATGAACTGCTGATAAACCTGGTGGCAGCGCAAGCTATTATCCACCTCTCCCACTCTCTCGAGAATCTCAAAAAGTCCGATATACCTAGGGTGCAACTTGCCCTTCTTTCTGAACCTCATCACACCCTTCATGGGTGATACCGGAAGCAACACTCTCTCTCCGACTATGAATGCAACATCATGAACTCGACGGTCGACATAACTCTTCCACCTGGACTGAGTTATGCGAAGTTGATCCTACATAATCTTGACCTTATCCAAGGCATCCTGTACTAGAAGTACCCAATAACCGAGCCTCCCCCAACCCGAACCATCCAACTGGATATCGGCACCACCTACCATATAATGCCTTATAGGGATCCATCTAGATACTCGATCGGTAGCTGTTGTTGTAAGCAAACTCTGCAAGTGCCAAGAATTGATCTTACGACCCTCCAAAATCTATAACACATGCGCAGAGCATATTCTCTAATATATGAATAGTGCGCTTGGACTGTCGGTCTGTCTGCGGATGACACATTATACTCAATTCAACTCGTGTGCCCAACTCACGTTGTATTACTCTCCAAAAGTGCAAGGTGAACTGTGTACCTCGATCGGAAATGATAAACACGGGCGTACCGTGAAGACGGACGACCTCGCAGATATAAATCTCTGTTAACTATTTTAAAGAATAGGTAACTGCCATAGGAATGAAGTGCGCTGACTTGGTCAGCCTATCCACAATGACCCCTCGAACTTCCTCCGAGTCTGTAGGAGTCCAACAATGAAATCCATAGTGATACCCTCCCACTTCCACTCCAGAATCTATAACCTCTGAAGCAAACCACTAGGTCTCTGATGCTCACACTTGACCTGCTGCCAATTCAGACATCGGGCTACATATGCAACTATTCCTTTCTTCATTCTCCTCCACCAATAATGACGCCGCAAGTCCTGATACATCTTGGCGGCAACCGGATGAATAGAATACCGAGAACTGTGGGCCTCCTCAAGAATCAACTCACAAATTCCGTCGACATTAGGCACACAAACACAACCTTGTATCCTCAAAACTCCATCCTCTCCAATAGTAACCTGCTTGGAACCCCCGTGCGGCACTGTGTCCTTAAGGACCAACTAATGAGGGTCGTCATACTGCCAATCTCTGATGCGCTCAAACAAGGAAGACCGAGCGACTTTGCAAGCTAAAACACGACTAGGCTCCGAGATATCCAGCCTTACAAACTGATTGGCCAAAGCCTGGATATCTGATGCAAGCGGTCTCTCACCGACTGGAATGTATGCAAGCTTGCCCATATTCGCTGTCTTTCTACTCAAGGCATTGACCACCACATTGTCCTTCTCGGGATGATACGAAATTGTGATATCATATCCTTTCAATAGCTCCAACCACCTCTTCTGCCTCAAATTGAGATCCTTTTGCTTGAACAGATATTGAAGGTTACGGAAATCCATAAAAACCTCACACGACATGCCGTAAAGATAGTGCCTCCAAATCTTCAGCGCATGAACAATGGATGTCATGTCTAAGTCATGGACAGGGTAATTTTTCTCATGAACCTTCAACTTCCGCGACATGATCAACCTACCATCCTACACCGATCCTAACACAGGATGCATCACAATATACCGTATAAGATCCTGAACCTGTGGGGTATACACCGGCATCGTAGTCAAAGCAGTCTTGATCTTCTTAAAGCTCGCCTCACCCTCATCTGACCATCTAAATGGGGCACCCTTCTGGGTCAGCCTGGTCAACGAGGTTGTTACAGATGAAAACCGCTCCACAAATCTACGGTAATAGCCGGCCAAACCTAAGAAACTCTTGATCTCCGTGGCTGAAGTGGGTCTAGGCCAGTTCTAAACTGCCGAAATCTTCTTAGGGTCTACTGATACAACGTGCCCCAATAAAGCAACAAAATCCAAGCAAAACTCACATTTTGAAAACTTAGCATATAGCTGGATGTCTCTCAAAGTCCGAAGTACAATCCTAAGATGCTGCTCGTGCTCCTCTCGACTACGGGAGTAAATCAAGATATCATCAAGAAACACAATCTCAAAGGAGTCCAAATAAATCTTGAACACTCGGTTCATCAAATCCATAAATGTTGTTGGGGAATTTGTCAACCCAAAGGATATCACTAGAAACTCATAATGCCCGTACCGAGTCCGAAAAGCTATCTTAGGGAAATCCGATTCCCTAATCCTCAACTGATGGTAGCCAGATCTCAAATCAATCTTTGAAAACACCTTGGCACCCTGAAGCCGATCAAATAAGTCATCAATCCTAGTCAATGGATACTTGTTCTTGACAGTGACTTTGTTTAACTTTCGATAATCGCGCCCCAGGGCGAGACACTAGGTCTAATGAAGCCCTTATCAAGAAAATCTTGTAACTACTCCTTCAATTCTTTCAACTCTGGTGGTGCCATGCGGTATGGCGGCATAGATATAGGCTGAGTCCACGGAGCCTAATCAATAAAGAAATCAATGTCCCTGTCTGGTGGCATCCCCATCAAGTCTGTAGGAAACACCTCTAGGAACTCATGGAGAACTGGTACTAAATCTATGGAAGGAACCTCCACACTAGAATCGCGGACATAAGCCAAATAAGCTAGACACCCTTTCTCGACCATAAGTCGATCTTTCATATAAGAGATAACACTGCTGGTAGAATGGCGAGGAGTACCCTCTCCACTCTAATCGAGGCAACCCTGGAAATGATAAGGTCACTGTCTTAGCATGACAATCCAATATAGCGTGATAATGTGACAACCAATACACACCCAAGATAACATCGAAATCTACCATATCGAGAAGTAGAAGATCTACACTAGTCTCAAGACTCCCAATGGTAACCACACACGAATGATAAACGCGGTCTATAACAATCGCATCCCCCACAGGTATGGACACATACACAGGAGTACTCAAAGAATCACGAGGCACAACCAAATATGAAGTAAAATAGGATGACACATATGAGTAGGTAGAACCCAGATCAAATAGAATAGAAGCATCTCTACTGCAAACTGAAATAGTACCTGTGATAGCAGCGTCAGATGACTCAGCCTCAGGCCTGGCTGGAAAAGCATAGCATCGGGGATGGGCCCCACCATTCTGAACTACATCTCGAGGATGAACCTTGGCTAGCTGGCCTCCACCTCTAGATGCCTGACCTCCACCTCTAATGGACTGACCACCACCTCTGGTTTCCTGACCCCTATCTCTGGCTGGTTGAGCGAACGGTGCCGGAACCATAGCACGAGAACCTATATATTGTGAACTTCTCGACGCACGAGGGAAAAACCTAGCAATGTGCCTTAGATCACCACAAGTATAATAGGACCTCAGCTGCTGTGACTGCTGGCCTTGAAAATGGCCCTGTCGACCTGAGTAACCACCCTAAAAACTCTGCAGAGGAGGTGCACTAATAGGAGTTGGTGGTGCACTATAGGCTAGTTGATCAGAATAAGGCATATGAGGGTCACGACCACCTGAAGCACCGTAGGATACCTGGAGTGCTGAATGAAACGTCCTGGGAGGAGGACCTCTACCAAAAGTACCCCTTCCTCCAGTCGAGGCACCGCTTAACCCACCGGAATGGCGAGGCTTCTTGTCAGACCCCTGACCTCCCTGTGCAAGAACCTTCTCGACTCGCCTATCGACATTGATAGCCGTGTGAAAAGAAATCTCACTCTCAGTCTCCTTAGCTATCTGTAACTTGATAGAACGAGCAAGTACCTCAATAAACCTCCTCACTTTAATTCTCTTGGTAGGAAGCAGAAGAATAGCATGACGGGCCAAATTCACAAAACGGGTCTCATACTGATTGACGAACATACTACCTACTGGAGACCTCGAACTACCGACGATACTCCTCCCTTAATGTGAAAGGAAGAAACTTTACAAGAAATATTTGAGAGAACTAGTCCCAAGTAAGAGTAGGCGACATAGCTAGTCTGTCAACAAATAATCCCTCCACCATTTCTTGGCACAAATAGTCATCTGAAATGCAGCAAAATCGACCCCATTGGTCTCCACTGTACCCATGTTCTATAGCACCTCATGACAGTTGTCAAGGTACTCCTGGGGTTCCTATGAAGATGCACCACTGAAGTGAACTGGAAAGACCTTGGTGAACTTGTCCAATCTCCCTAAAGCCTCAAAAGACATAGTTGGCCCATCACCGGCCTGTGCCGCAACAACCGGCTGAACTACTCCGACTGACTGAGCTACTGGAGTCTACTATTGGGGAGCCATATGTTCCAGAGTGTGAGTAGCAGGATTCTGTCCTCCTCATCCACCTTGAGAGATGGCTGGTTCCATGGGAAATGAGCCAGCCAGGGCCACAGTCTCCATAAGGCCCACCAAACAGACAAGGCGTCCTAAAGCACTGGGTGTTAATGAACCCCTCCGGAACCTGAGCTGGTCCGACAGGAACAGTCTGGCGGGAACCTCCTCATCAAACTCTACCTCAGGCTCCACTGCTGGTGTTGTTGCTCGAGCTCTAGCCTGAGCCCTGCCCCTGCCCTGGCCCCTGGCCTCGGCCTCGACCCCTGCCCCTTGTAGGAGATGCCACTAGGGGCTCTAGCTGCTGCTCAGTTGAATATGCGATACGTGTTCTCACCATATGTGAGAGAATAAGAGTTGAAGAGTTCAATTATCAATGATAGAACAAAATTGCATGATAGAGAAGAATAAAAGTGAAATTTGTTCTTGAACTTCATAGACTTTGGAAGATAAGTACAAACGTCTCCGTACTGATCCTCCAGACTCTACTAATCCTGCCTGTGAATTGTTAGACCTATGAAACCTAGTGCTCTGATACTAACTTGTTACGACCTGGAATTTTCACCTTCGAGACCATGATGGCGCCTAACATTTCAGTTGCTAAGGAAAGCCAATGTTAGAGGATTCTTAATGACAACTTTAGCCAATTTCAATAACAAGAATAATTAAGCTAAACATAAGCTAGAATCGATCTGCAAAATAACATAAAAACCATAATATCTGCTACATTTAAGATCTGGAGTCACAACTCACGAGCTACTACGATTTTCTACAAACAGAGTCTGAAAGTAAATAATTGTTCTAAAAGAAAGGAAACATTAAAATAATGAAACTAGGAAGAGACTCCAGGGTCTGTGGATGCCAGCAGATCTACCTAGGGTCTCCTGACAAGAAAGTCCAGCTGCTAACCTCATGATCATCTAGGGCCGGTACAAAAATCTGCACAAGAAGTACATAGTATAGTATGAGTACAACCGACCACATGTACTCGAAAGTGTCGAGCCTAAACTCGATAAAATAGTGACGAGGCTATGACAAGACACCCACATATAAACCTATGCAAATATTAGTATATCCAAAATAATAACAAGTAACAGCTAAACATGTATTATTAATAGAGGGACATGCTAGAGGGGTGCAAGATATAAGAGATATAGCGAACATGGTAATCAGAATAGTCAATAAGCCTTTAATTAGTGAAAGCAAGTAAACATAATAAGGAAAGTTGCACGGCATCACCCTTCGTGCTTTTACTCTCATCCTCACAATATGAATCAATAGATATGGTATAGCATCACCCTTCGTGCATTAACTCTCATAACATGGCACGACATCACCCTTCATGCATTAACTCTGACAAAATGGAACGACATCACCCTTCGTGCTTTAACACTCACAATATGGAACGGCATCACCCTTCGTGATCTAACACTCTCTCTTACCACACAATAATGAACAAGTATACAGCAGGGAGATAGAATCAACAATAAGAATCCTTTCTTCAACAATGGTTCCACAATGCCAATCTCAACTTTGGAATCAATACTAAACAATCACAAAGTCCGTAATTATGATAAGAACGATCAATTTAGTAAGTAACTACTCTAAGCATGGATAACAAGATCAAAATAAGCAATAAACTACATGGCACAAGCCTTACCCACATGCTTTTCCGACAATAACGCATAAGTATTCATCACCTCACATATACGTGGCGCCCAACATCTAAACATGCAACAAGTAGACAAACAAGTCTTATTCCCTTCAAAGCAATAGAGTCTAGAAAATTACCAACCAAACGATTTAAGTCTAGTCTTATAAACTACCCACAATTGCAAAGAATTCAATTTAGGCCATTTTTAAAAAAAGTCAACAAAAGTCAATCTCCGGGGTCCGCTTGATCCAATCACAAAGTTCAGACCATAACCCGATTACCAATTCACCCCCAATCCGGTTATATAATTTGTTTTGTAATCCGACCTCAATTTTAGGTAATCTCCAATTTTAAAAATACCTAATTTCTACCCAAAATCCCCATTTTTTTCACCATGAAAACACAAGATTTTAGGTTGAAATCTCAGGAAATGTAGTGAAAGATTGAAAGAAACTAGTTTAGAATCACTGACCACTGATTTGGGGAAGAAAAGTTCTTTGGAAAATCACCTCTATGGTTTCTTGTTTTGAAAATTTGAAGAATGAGCAAAAATCCCGTCTAAGTCAAGTTTTGATCAGCTGTAGATGTCGCATTTGTGACTTGGGGTTCACAAATGCAAACTCTAGCCTCCCCACAATTACGATCTCATGATCGCAAATGCGAACTCATTCTGACCCAGGTACTCTTTGCAAATGCGAGCCAGTCAGGAATTCGGAATGTTCGCAAATGCGAACACTGATCTCTCAAATGCGTGATCAGAGACCAATTACTAGAAATTGCAGACACCAGCTGAATTCTAAGTCCAAATTCACTTTGTAGCCTATCCGAAACTCACATGAGCCCTCGGGGATCTAAACCAACTATTCACACAAGTCTAAAAACATCATACGAACTTTCTCGCTCGATCAAATAGCCAAAATAACACCTAGAACTACGAACTGAACACCAAATTAAATAAAATTTTCAAGAAAACTTTGAAACTTTTATTTTTACCACCGGACGTCCGAATCACGTCAAACCAACTCCGTTTCTCACCAAATTTGACACACAAGTCATAAATATGGTAGTGGATCTATACCGGGTTTAGAAACCATAATATAGACCCGATATCCAAAAAGTCAAACATTGGTCAACCATTTCAAATTTATTAAGCCTTTAATTTTCAAATTTCTACGAAGTGCGATAATCGGGCTAGGACTTCTGAATTTGATTCCAAGCATACATCCAAGTCCCAAATCACGGTACGATCCCATTAGGACCGTCAAAACACAAATTCGAGTCCGTTTGCTTAAAATATTGACCGAAGTCAACTCAAATGGATTTCAAGGTAAACTTTCATATTTTTCTCAGTTTTTAACATGAATGCTTTCCGGAATTACGCCCTGAATGTGCATGCAAATCGAGAAAAGCTAAAGTGAGGTATTAAAGACTTCAGATTAGAGAATTAGGTTCTAACACATAGATGACCTATCCGGTCATCACACTTATGTCCTAAACGCTAGATTTACACCCAAAAATGTGCCTAACGCTCAATGCTCAAGGCTCGCCTAACAGTTTGTAACACAAAACATGCGTCGAATTCCCTGATTAGCACTAGCGACGCTCAAAATTCTTTAACAAATAAAGTTCTTTTCTTCTATGGAAATATGAAGATTGAGTGTAACTCAAAATCATAAGTCATGGTGTTGCATATTACTAATTGAGAACATCACGATAGTGAATAATATGAATATTTCTTCTAAATCAGACAGTCAAGATTTACATCTAGTTACAATAGATCTTTATAATTAAGTTCTATGTCTCTCAAATTATCAGACTTTTATTATTTTGCTATTTGCAACTAATTTTATATTTATTCGTAAGGAGTAATATCTCAAATTATTGTACTAATGAAGTTTATCAGTTAGTAACTTTTAGAAAGGTAAATTGTGTAATTTGATAATATATTTTAAGAATTTATAATTTTTTAACTGTTGGAAAGATGCAATGTACCGTTGATTTTTATCTCATAGTAATTTAACACTATTACATTATTTATATTTATAAGAAAATATTAGATATTTTATTTTTATAAGTTATTGTAATTTTTTATACTTTTAATGTATTTTTATAGTTATTATGCTATTTTATTAATTTTTAGATTTATAAATTTAATGATCCATGTGGCTTATGCCCCAAGTCTTGGGGTTTACGCCTCGCCCCATGTTAAGTAAATATACTCCATGTTTCGGGGTTTACGCCTCGCCCCATGTTAAGTAAAATACTCCGCCTCACATCACTGCTTCTGATTTCTCTCTTTCTCTTCTACTTATTTCCAAAGGCGGGCCTATGTTATATCGAGAGGGGTCACGCGTACCCGTAAAGTTCGGAAAAAATTTCATGTATGCATGTATATGTCCTTAGAAAATAGTGATATATTAGTAGTGGACACGTTATATACAAAACAGATTTTGGTTGAATAAGAAAATGCACCCCTGATCTTCAAATCTTGGGTCCGCCTCTACCTAATATTCATATTTTAGTGTCTTTGTAAAATTTCATCCAAATTTTACAATTAAAATTTTTTAAGGACAACAATTACACAAGCCAAATTATATCATAATTCCATTATTTTCTAAATGAATGCAGCCTAATAATTTCCCCACTCATATCATCAAGGATATACTGGTAAAACTTCCAGTGAAATCGCTTCTATAATTATGCCGTAACTTCCTGATAAAAGCGTTTGTAAATTATGGCGTTCTATATTAAAGATGACCAATTCAGAAAGCATCACAATGCCTGATGCATAGATGACAAACTGTCAAAAGTTTTTCCCTGGTTTTTAGCGGACACAAGATTGAGAAATACTACTACTACTACATCATAGACACACCACTACAACATGATTCAATTGTCTCTCTTCTTGAACCTCCAGTTGATCTCAATTAATTGTGACTGATCAGTAGCATATGTTATTGTTCATCTAATGGTATATTTCTCTCCCGATCCGGAATTCCCACCATCGGGATCGTGATTGTGCCTAATATTCACTTTTTAGGCAAGCCAACATTAGAATAATTTATCTATTTTTTAACAGTTGTAATTAATTAATGAGAAAAAACTGAAATAACTGCAATAATCCAAAGTAAAATTTGCGGAAGCTAAAGCAACCAAATGTCTGATACAACTCTGGACCCAGTGTCACGAGTACACAATCTATTATAATAGTAGAAACAAGAGTATGAAATAACATAAAGATGTCTGAAAGGAAATGTTGGATCAAGAAGCTGAATGGTTTTGAAGATTGACAAATGAACTCAGAGTTGAACCAAGTCCATCACTGGAGGCATACATATGCAGAGTTTATGGCACGTGAGGTGATCGCAAACAGGAGATAAACACAATCAGTGATCTGAAGATATATCTCCTGATCGAAAAGGTTACAAATTGATAGGGAGATGGACTCCTTATTCAGTGAGGACAAAATCAAGATAGAAGAGGATATAGGGAGTTGAGATCAACTAGAACTCTTCCACCAAGGAAGAGTTGCATCCGAATTATGGTATATCTCCTTTTCTACTGATCCTATTTATTGTCAAGTGTTCTTATTGAACAGGCGCGCACAAACATATGAGCAAAACAAGAATTGAGAACAAAATTACCAAAGCAATTTTGTAAGCAGTTCGTGTGATAATTTCCTGTGCAATTCTGAAGCTACTTGAACTAGCTAGAAGAACCAGTTCAATCTGTTGTCTTTTAGTCTAGTTTATTTGTAGTAGGTGATTCCAAAGTGTATCTTTCAGCTTTATCTAGAAGAAATTGTAATAGGTACAGAGTATTCAAGTTAGAGTTAACTTGAAGCTTGTCGCAAATAGCTAGAGGCTAGTTTGCCACAAAGGGATTAGAGTTAGTCCTTAGGTTTACAAAAGAGTTTATTTTGTAAATGCTGTTTGGCTCATTGATTTAGTGAAGAGTTTGGAAAAATTCTACTGGGAAGTAGGTCGTGGTTTTTTCACCTTTTGAGCCAGGTGTTTTCCACGTAAAATTGTTGTGTTCCTTTATTTTCTGCATTTATTTTTTCGCAAACTGTAGGACTTGGAACACATAAAAGAACCTGGTCCTTCTATAACTACTGCACGCAAAAATTGGTCACCATACGAATCAACCCCCCTCTTGTGTGATATTGATATAGATAAATAACAATTGGTATCAGAGCGGGTTATCCTTGAAGAGGCTAACACCTTAGGAAAAGATCAAGATAAGTGCACCACCTGGGAACTGGGAAGGACAATAAACTCCTAGGCCACTACTCTTCAATGTCCAGTACTACTCCTGGTGGAAGAACTGGATGAAGGATCACTTAATTGGAGAAGACTATGAACTATGGGACATAGTCACTTACGGTCCTTTGGCCACCATGAAGAAGACTGCTGAAGGAGTAGATGTGCCAAAGACAAGAGCTGACTGCACTGCTGAAGACTTAAGAAATGGGGAAAGAATGCAAAGGCCAAGAAGTGGCTTGTGTGTGGACTTGGTCCAGATGAGTACATCAGAATTCAAAACTACACCACTGCCAAGGAAATTTAGGACACTTTGCAAGTGGCTCATGAAGGAACTGCACAAGTGAAATGATTTAGAGGTACATTACTATATTCTCAATATGAGAATTTCTCTATGAAGGAAGGACAAACCATCCAAGAGATGTACACTAGGTTCACTACTCTGACAAATGAACTAAAATCTCTTGGAAGGACTATCCTTGAAGAATACAAGGTTGAAAAGATTTTTACAAGGGTTCTGCCAATCTCTTGGGAGAGTAAGATCACTACTATTCAGGAATCCAAGAACATGACAACCCTCAGATTGGATGAGCTAATTGGAAATCTCACTGCCTATTAACGTAGAAGTCAAACAATGAAGATGAACTGGCTATGATCACCAAGGAATTCAGAAACTATCTCATTAGGAAAAATGGCATCTCAAGAGGTGGAAACTACAACAAGGCAAAGGCACCAGAAAAACCTACCAACGAGGGATGCTACAAATGTGGAAAAACTGATCATCACATCAAGAACTGTCCTCAGTGGGAAGTTGAATGGAAAAGGGAAAGATCTGAACGAAGGAATCGAAAGAAGGAACTGGTTCATCCCAAGAAAAAGACAACATCAACAAAAGCTATGGTTGCTTCTTGGGGAGAAAGTTCAGATGATGAAGATGGAGATGAGCAAGCACTCATGGAAATTGGTGAATCAGATGAGGAATTAGAGGCAAGTATATCTCATCTCAAAAACAAGATTAAGTTCCTAGAAAAAAGAAAAACTCTCTGAATTGTTACTTGACTTCATTGACGATTTTGAAGAAATAAATAAAGAAAAAGAACAATTGTCTAAGGATCGTGTAATGTTAAAAGCAAAGTGTAAGAACCTGGAGCTCAGAGTAAGTGAATCTGTAAATGAAAACACTTCCTTGAAGAAACAGGTTCATCCACTTGAAACTAAGGTCCTAGAGTTAAGATCTGAAAATTTAAAACTGAAACTAGGAACTAGCAAGAAGACAGCTGGCAACTCTCAACTCATCTTAGAAGAAAATGTAGGCAGACTAAAGGATGAGTTGTATAATAAAGATGAACAGATAAGAGTGCTAAATGAGGAACTTGGAAAGGTCAAACATGAACTGGACTGAACATACAAATCGAATAAATCTTCTGATGCCTTCACATGGCTTCAAGAAAATCACAGTAGCAACAGAAGAGGACTTGGCTTTGGGAGTCAACTGCCTAAATGGGATCCCAAAAATAAGTACCTCACACTTTCTGAGAACAAAATCTGCACCCACTATGGTAAGACTGGTCACTACAAAATTGAATGCAATGCAAAAGAGCAGGCCAGTCAAAGGAATAAAAGTTTTGTTCGAAAGAAAAATTGGCTGCCAAATTGGGCCACAAGAAGCTTAATTCATCCTTTTTCTCATAGAAAAGGACCCAAACTAGTTTGGGTTCTTAAGACTAACACATGATTTTCTTTTGTAGGTTCAAGTGAAAGGGAGCAGTCAAATATGGTACTTGGATAGTGGCTCCTCAAAGCACATGACAGGGAACAAGGAACAGTTCCTTTCACTTGAAAACCTCAAAGGAGGAAATGTATCCTTTGGAAATGGGAAGAAAGGTGAAATTGTTGGGGTTAGTAAGGTAGGTAAGGATGACACACTTTCCATTGAGAACGTTTACTTGATAGATGTCTTGAAATATAGCTTAATCAGTGTGGTAACCTGGTTGCATTTACTTCTACAAAATGCTTTGTAAATTAATCTTATCACTGACAAGATTGTTTTGTAGGGAAAAAGAGTGAATAACATCTATATCATAGACCTGTCCACACTATCAGAAAACGAATTAACTTGTTTGAGTATGCTGGACAGTGATCCCCTCCTTTGGCACAAAAGACTTGGACATGCAAGTCTAAATCAACTCAATAAAATAGTCTCCAAGGACCTAGTGATAGGTCTCCCTAACATTAAGTTAAAGGAAGACAAAGTTTGTGAGGCTTGTGCAAGGGGGAAGCAGGTAAGGTCCTCTTTCAAAAGAAAGAAAGTAATAAGTACCACCAGGACGTTGGAACTGGTTCATATGGATCTATGCGGGTCCTATGAGAACATTAAGAAGAGGTGGTAAAAGATATGTAATGGTGCTTGTTAATGAATACTCTAGATTTACCTGGACATTATTCCTAACATCTAAAGATGAAGCATTTGATATGTTTACTACTTCTGTTAGAAGAACCCAGAAACAGTTAGGAAATCAACTTGCATCAATAAGGTCTGATCATGGCACTGAATTTGAAAATGCAAAGTTTGATGTTAGGAACAGAACCGTTGAAGATATGGCTAGAACCATGCTTCTTTATAGTAAACTACCTCATAGCTTCTGGGCAGAAGCAATAAACGCTGCATGCTACATCATAAATAGGTGCATGACTAGACCACTTGTAGAGAAGACTCCCTATGAGTTACTTAAAGGGAGAAAGCCTAATATATCCCATCTTAGGGCTTTTGGCTGTAAGTGATTTGTGCACAACAATGGCAAAAACTCCCTATGTAAGTTTGATCCCAGAAGTGATGAGAGAGTATTCTTTGGATATTCTTCACATAGTAAGGCTTATAGTGTATAACAAAATAACTATGTGTGTTGAAGAGAGTGTGCATGTTGTTTTTGATGGAACTAACATTCTCTCTGAGAGACAGGAACAAGTAGATGAAGAAATTGGGCTGGTCAGAAACTCAGACCAAACTGGAGCAACACTTGAGGAAGGAAAGGGCGATGGAACAGGTTCATCCATCCCAGGCAACATGCGAGGGGGAACTGAGCAACAAACTAATTTCCAAACCTCATTGGAACCTGTCTGTGATCCTGTTCCTCAGCAACAAGGCACTGTAGGATCTTCAAGTAATACCCGGTTGGCTGTAAAACCACACAGATATCAAAGCTCACACCCCATTGAGAACATTATAACTGATCCAACATATGGAATCAGAACTAGATCCTCTTTGAAAAATTCGTGTGCGTTTGATGCTTTTATATCCCTGAGTGAACCAAAAAATATTATTGAAGATTTGCAGGATGGAGATTGGGTAAATGCAATGCAAGAAGAACTCAACCAATTTGAAAGGAGTCAAGTTTGGCATCTGGTACCTAGACCCTTTGATAGATCAGTGATTGGCACAAAGTGGGTATTCAAAAACAAACTTGATGAAGATGGAATAGTTACAAGTAACAAGGCAAGATTGGTGGTTCAAAGATACAGTCAGGAGGAAGGAATAGACTATGATGAAACCTTTGCTCCTGTGGCAAGGTTGGAAGCAATTAGGCTCCTCATAGTCTTTGCTGCTTACATGGAATTCGCCCATCACCAGATGGATGTCAAGAGTGCCTTCCCAAATGGCTATCTCAAGGAAGAAGTGTTTGTAAGGCAGCCTCTAGGGTTTGAAAACAAGATGAATCCTGATCATGTGTACAAGCTTGACAAAGAACTGTATGAACTCAAGCAAGCTCCGAGGGCATGGTATGAAAGGCTTTCAAAATTCCTGCTGGAACATGACTACAAGAGAGGGAAAATTGATAGCACCTTATTCTTGAAGGAAAAAAGGTAAAGATCTCTTGGTAGTGCAGATATATGTAGATGACATAATCTTTGGGGCAACTTCTGAAAGCTAAGTAAAGAATTTGCTAAACTAATGGGGAGTGAATTTGCAATGAGCATGATGGGTGAGCTTAACTTCTTTTTAGTCTTACAAATTAAAAAAAATTCAAATGAAACTATGATCCATCAACAAAAATATGTGAAAGAATTTCTTAAAAGATTTAAAATGGAAGACTCAAAGGAAATTGACACTCCCATTGCAACAACCAAAAAACTAGATGTAGATGAACCTGGTTCATCTATTGATTAAAAGTTGTATAGAGGGATGATTGGGTAATTATTATACCTTACTGCCAGTATACCTGACATTGGTTTTCAGCGTAGGGCTTTGTGCAAGATTTTAGGCAAATCCCAAGGAATCCCATTTAACTGCAGTGAAGAGAATCCCGAGATATCTAAAAGGCACCACTGACCTATGTCTTTGGTACCCCAAAGGTAATAATTTTGATCTTGTGGGATATGCTAATGCTGACTATGCAGGCTTCTTGGTAGATAGAAAGAGTACCTCACATATGGCACACTTTTTGGGCGCATGTCTTGTGTCTTGGGCCACTAAGAAACAGAATTCAGTAGCTCTATCTACTGTTGAGGCTGAGTACGTGGTTGCAGCCTCATGTTGTGCTCAGTTACTATGGATTAAGCAACAACTGATGGACTTTGGCATAGAGGTTGGATGCATTACTATCTTCTGTGATAACACTAGTGATATTAGTATGACAAAGAACCCCGTCCATCATAAAAGAACAAAGCAAATAGATGTTAAACACCATTTCCTAAGAGACAACTATGAGAAGGGAATGATCTCTATTGAATTTTGTGCTACTGACAAACAAATTGCTGACATCTTTACTAAGGCACTAAGTAGAGAGAATTTTGAGAGAAAAATGTTAGAATTTGGGATGATTAAGATCACCTAACTGAACCAATTCAAAACAAAAAAAAAGGAAGAAATTTTTTTGGCTAGAAATTCTGAAAGGTGTAAATAATCAGAATAATCGTTGATCAGTATCATGCCTTAAAAGTCATACTCTTTTGCCATGTGTTAATATGAATCCTTTGTTACTAATGATGTTTTTCTATTTTTGTAGTCTTAATCAAGAGATTCTAACAAGATGAACCCGGTTCATCGTTACTGGTTCATCTGACAGACAAGGTATGTGCTCATCACTATACACATATTGAAATACCAATAGTTACTCATGAGCAAGACTATATCTATAATAAACTTTTACAAAATCTGGTACCTATCCTAAATTCGAAACCGTTCCAAAGAGTCCAATCAAATAAGGGAGTTATAACCGTCACATATCACCTGACACTCCTGAACCGATTAGACTCCCACTTGACAAAAATTACACCCGTTGTGTATTTATTAACCAAGCCTTTAAAAACCCATCATCACTTCTCTAATCCTTCACCCCTTTTCTTTTCTCTAAATCCATAACCGTCGAAACCCTTTTAACCTTCTAATCAAACAGCTTGATCCTGATTTTACTTAAAAAAAATCATCACCATGGCTAACACTCCACGTCCTTCTTCATCCTCCTCAACCACACCTGACTACAGTATCACACTTGAAGATACTGGTTCCACCCCATCTCAATCAAATTCTTCCACTCCATATCAATCACATCCCGCCACCCCTCAAAATAACCATGTTCTGTCTCCTCCAATCACTCCCGTTGTACAACCAAGCCCCAATCCAGAACCCAGGAGAAGACGTGTGAAAATGCTCGCCAGAAAGACTGTGGCCTCTATCTCTCTAACTAGGAAATTGAATGCAAAGCTTCAAGCTAGCCAGGCCCAAGAATCTTAGAACTCCAATGACTCTTTCAAGTCCGCCACTGAGGGGGAAGCAACTGGTTCTTCTGATCCAGTCACTTCTGAAAATAGGTTTGTTTTAATTGGGTCTGTAGTGGATGTGGAGATTCCTGATAGGAGAATAAGAGGCGGAAAAATAACTTTGTGAAAGAAATTGAGAGAGAGGGAGAAAGAAGTATTGTAAGGGGAACAGAGGAAGGAGGCACTCCATTGGCAATTTGTAGAACTCTCATAGTGGTTGTTGAAGAAGGTGCCAAGGATTTAGGGGGAAGTAATTCTAGAGAGGCTGCGGAGGGGCTGGAAAATCTTCAACATGCAACCGATGAACCTGGTTCATCCATTGATAAAAATTTGGCTGATCTTATGAGAAAACTAGGGGAGAGCTATAAACCCAAAAAGAAGAGGACACCCAATACCAAGAAAGCTGCTCCTCCAGTGGAAAGCAAGAAGAGAAAAGCCATTCCCTCGGATGATTCTTCCATTCCTATAGGTCGCACTACAAGGAGTGAAATTAGGCAGAGTGAAGAGGAGTTGCAGAAAGCTTTACGGGAGAGTAGGAGAAAGAAGCTGAAAAGGGGAAGGCAAAAGTGTTTGAGCCCGCAGAGGCTGTTGATGTTGAGGAGATGGACCTGGTCCATCAAGAAGAACAAATGGTAGAAGTTGAGATTTAGACACCCAAACCAAAGAAGGCCAACACTTCTTCCAAGAAGTCAGCATCTGTGTCTACTACACCTTCGACTGTTGCTAGGAGAACTAGGTCCACAAAGAAATCAGAGAACGCTCATTTTGATGATGAAGATGAGTGTAGTGGTGAAAAAGCTGAGGAGTCTGGTGGAGAGACAGACAAGTTGACAAAATTTGGGAAGCGCACGATACTGAAGGGAAGGTTGCTGAAGGATCTTGAAGAATCCTACATGATTTACCTTGTGGACACTCTGGACGTGCAGGGCTGGAAGGACATGGTCCTTCAACTAGATGGAAGGCTGGCCAGGAGTGAGATTATCGAGTTCATGGAAAATGCAGAGGTCAAGGATGGCAGGGTCTCCAGTCAGGTAAAAGGGCTTAAGATCTCCTTTGATGCCAAGGAGATGGGAGAGATTATTGGGATTCCCGCTGAGGGATATGATGATTATATAAGGCAGAGGTGGCCCAGCCTGGATGACCTTCCTTCTACACTGCAAATCACCAGGAAGTTCAGTGATAATGCCGAAGAAGTGGAACCAAGGATGTGTTCAAACGCGAGATGAAACCTCAACATAGAGTAGTTTTTGAGTTTGTCAACAAATTCATACTTCTCAGGAAAGAGAGGAGGCACATAGCAAACTATATGGATTTAACTCTCATGGAGTACCTGGACAGTGGAAGGCAAATCAACTGGCCCTCTTTCATTTTTCAGTTGCTGGACAGGGTGGTAAATGGCTCCAAGACTCACGGTATCCCATATGGGTTCATCCTAACAACTGTGTTGGCTCACTTCAAAGTGCCCGTGAAGAAATCAGAAATGGCCACTGTCAAATACCATTTTTGGAAGAACACGCTTCTGACATGCGACTATGTTGTGAATGTTCCTGACGATTAACCTGATTCATCAAGGAAAACACATGCCAATAGCAAGGTCAGGGCGGTTGTGCATGAAGGTGGGGTTAAGGATGCTGAAATTCTTCGCCTGAAGACCCGCCTTACAGAGGTTGAGGCTGAGCGGGATGCTCTCAGAGCTGAACTGGCAAATGAAAAGGAGAAGAATGCAGGGATTCTTCAACAAATGCTCTCTCTTCTCCAAGAAAAGAACCCAACCTCCACCCCTTCCCGGCCTTAGGTGTTCAGGGCCGTCCCTAACCCCTCTATGACCCAGTTCGAGATTTTTTTTGCTATAGTTTGCTCATGAATGTAACTGATTCTATTTCTTTATGTGATTAGTGCCTGAACTATGCTCTTATCAATGAACTGTGATGTTTTTTCTCTTACCTATTTTTTCTCACTTTCCTTGATCGTTTACATCCTTGGTTTACTATTGATGATTAATCCATGTTTGTACTTGCAGTTGCCTTAGTGGCCATGAGTAATTATTATAAATCTTGTAATTCTAACACTTTGCAACTTTTCGATGATGCCGAAAGGGGGAAGATGTACTATATTGAAAAATGTAATATTTATAACCTAATGAACCGGGTTCTTTACGATAAATGCTTAATACTATAAAAGTGTCAATGTTGGATTAAAGTGATTACAGGCCTAAACATAGAGTTTGTCATCATCAAAAAGGGGGAATTTGTTGGATCAAGAAACTGAATGGTTTTGAAGATTGACAAATGAACTCAGAGTTGAACCAGGTCCATCACTGGAGACATAGACATGCAGAGTTAATGGCACGTGAGGTGATCACAAACAGGAGATAAACACAATCAGTGATCTGAAGATATATCTCCTGATCGAAAAGGTTGCAAATTGATAGCGAGATGGACTCCTTATTCAGTAAGAATAGAATCGAGATAGAAAAGGATCTAGGGAGTTGAGATCAACTAGAACTCTTCCACCAAGGAAGAGTTGCATCTGAATTCTAGTATATCTCCTTTTCTGTTGATCCTATATATTGTCAAGTGTTCTTATTGAAAAGGTGCGCACAAAGATAGAAGTAAAACAAGAATTGAGAATAAAATTACCAAAGCAATTTTATAAGAAGTTCGTGTGAGAATTTCCTGTGCGATTCAGAAGCTACTTGAACCAGCTAGAAGAACCAGTTCCATCTGTTGTCTTTTAGTCTAGTTTATTTGTAGTAGGTGATTACAAAGTGTATCTTTCAGCTTTATATAGAAGCAATTGTAATAGGTACTGAGTATTCAAGTTAGAGTTAACTTGAAGCTTGTCGCAAATAGCTGGAGGCTAGTTTACCACAAGGGGATTAGAGTTAGTCCTTAGGTTTACAAAAGAGTTTATTTTGTAAATGCTGTTTGGCTCATTGATTTAGTGAAGAGTTTGGGAAAATCCTACTGTGAAGTAGGTCGTGGTTTTTTCACCTTTTAAGCCAGGTGTTTTCCACATAAAATTGTTGTGTTCCTTTATTTTCTGTAATTATTTTTTCGCAAACTATAGGAGTTGGAACAAATAGAAGAACCTGGTCCTTCTATAACTACTGCACGCAAAAATGGGTTATCACACAAATCAACCCCCATCTTGTGTGAAATTGATTTAGATAAATAACAGGAAAGTACAAAGCTAAATGAAAGGAGAAGGGGACTCCAGGAGCTGTGGGCGCTGAGCAGTTGTATCTCAAATCTCCACGAGCTGTCTAATCCGAGTACGCTAATAATCGCCATTGGGACCAACTCCAAAATCTGCACAAAAAGTGCAGAGTGTAGTATGAGTACAACTGACCCTATGTACTCTGTAATTTTCGAGCCTAACCTCGATGAAGTAATGACGGGATAAGGCAAGCCACTCATGCTACAACCTGTACGCGGTGTATAATAAATACAGAAAAGGAAATATGGAACAAAATAAGACTGTCAACTGAAAATAATAGCTACAGCCTCAAGAAATAAGCCAGTGACGTTCAGAATTACTAATCCTTAGAGTTTCCAATGAAAATACCCCATATCAAACACAGCTCCGAGATATAGAAACACATAGGTTGTTACGGCGCGCAACCCGATCCCACCGTACAACATAATATGTTCACTTATTTCACCATAACAACATCAACAACAATAACTATATATATATATATATATATATATATATATATATATATATATATATATATATATATATATATATATATATATATATANGTGTCGCGGCGCACAACCCGATCCCACCATATAAAAATATCAGTATCATAATTCACCATTATTTCACCGTATCAATCTACCCTTATTCCACCTGTTACAGCGTGCAACCCGATCCCACGATATTAATACAAATTTCCCCTTATTTCACCATATCAATCCACCCTTATTTCACCTGTTGCAGCGTGCAACCCGATCCCACCTTATTAGTATCAATTACTAAATGAGCAAAGTTAAATCAATAATTCAAATCACAAGAACCGCTACGATAAATGAATACAATGCTGAACCAGAAAGGAAACCTTGTACAACATGGGAATTCACATAAATAATACTACACAACAAGACAAGCCCAGTAAATGTCAATTAGAAGGTGCAAGTAAGTCAATTAAAGCAAATAGCAGGGAATCATGAAAATATGAAAAGATCTAACATCATTAACAGGAGAAACAATGATTAACTAGTAGAAATTAAAGCATGAGAGGCATTTAGGGCACATAAAAGTTAATACAAGGAAGGATATAATTAAGGAAAAGCCGAAAATCAGGGAAACGAGTAATTCAACGGCGTATAAGCGCTCGTCACCTCGCATATAGGCTGCAAAACATGAAATTCACATAGCACATAGTTCAAGGATTCCTAATTCCCTCAAGTCAAGGTTAAACTCAACACATACCTCACTCTGCAGTCAATTCAGAGCTCTACCTGGGCCTTTCCCCTAGAATCCGCCTCCAAATCACTCGTATCTAGCCACAATTGACACAATAATATCAAATGTTGCTAAAGAAATCAATTGCAATGAATAAATTTTGAATTTCCAAACTTTCCCCCAAAAAGTCAAAAATCGACCCAGGCGCGCTTGGTCAAAACCCGAAGTTCAGACCAAAATCCATTTACCAATTTACCCTCAAGCCCGATTATGTAATTAGTTTCGGGATCCGACCTCATATTGAGGTCTAAATCCCTAATTTGCAAAAATTCCCCAATTCTTCCTAAATCCCTAGTTCTCTACCATGGAAGAATAAAGATTAAGGCTAGGAATTGATGGGTGATATTAGAAATGGAAGAAAATGAGTTAAAATGTACAAACCTATGAATTGATGTTGAGTTTTCTTCAAAATCGCTCTTAGGCCAAGCTCTAATGGAACGGTTATGAAAAATGGGAGAAATCCCATTTTTGAAATGTTTTAAGGTCTAGGCGTCAGGCCTCGTTTGCGTTCGCGAAGGGCCTGTCGCGATTTTTTAACCAAAGAATTAGACCCTTTGACTAAAGCTTATTTTTAAGATGAATACAGGTTACTAATAATCAAGGAAATGGAGAAAACTGAATAATAGACAATATTGCAGAAATATAGAAAATCGAAGACAGTTATATTTGAGAATCAGGTGCCTTTACAAGCTGTATTCCCCTCTCTTATATAGGAGATTCTTATAACGTAAAACTCTTGTTATGTTTTCTCATTAATGACTAATTATGATATTAATAAGGCGTTACAGAGGATAACGGTAATTGGGGTATGGTTGCATAACTTTCGGGGTAATCAAATGTGGGTTTTTGAATCTGCCTGTAGCTTTGTCTAGATTCATTCTGACCGTGCCTCTCTCCTATTTTGATCAAGTTGAGTTTCCCGTGGCTGATAAGTTCGAGGGTTTACTGAACCATGCCTCTTTGTACCGTACCTCTTCAAAAGATCACATGCAGCTGTCGCGTTTTCATGTGTCCACATGACTGGCTGAGTTGTCAAAAGTTGGCTTACGTGTGAAACTCTTTTTTACTAATACAGATAGTCCCCCCACTTACCATATATTTAACGATTAATATTTGGTAAGTGGATATTCATTTATCGCGGGAATATTTTGCCGCCGCTTTTCCTCGAATCATTGTATCCTTCTCTGCACCATAGGCGTTGTTTGTCACTTTCATTTATGCTCGTACCACGTGTTCTTTTCGGATTTGTTCTGCATTTACTCGGCACCTTTTAGGGCTTTTTGCGGTTGTGCCAGTCTCGAAGTGACATCTTCGATTATGAATTTTAATCATTATTTTCCTTTTTCTTCATGTTTGACGGCTGTCTTCAAGTATAAATACATGTTTTCTTTTCTTTGCTTCCACGAAACACTTTTCTAACTTTGTATTTTGTAAAGAACTTTCTTATTCTCCTATGTAAACATGCCTTATTCAAACCAACCTCAAAGAGTAATAGATCTTGAAAGTTTAACGCTATCTTCTGCTCCGACTAGGAGTCGGATGGGTGGTAGACTTAGAATTCTAGGATCCACTCCTTCGAGGGGCTCCTCTTCTCCTCAGATAATTCCTTCTTATTCCACTAGATCTCTAGTTTCTCCAAGGTTTAGGGTTTCTCGGTCTCTGTCTAGAGGTAGAGGCAAACTCCTTCGTGAACCTAGAGTCGATAAAATTAAACCTGCTGAGTTAGTTTTTGCTATGGATAGTCAAGTTCTTGTAGACCAATCTTCTTCTCTTGAAAGTGTCGAACGATATTCAACCCTTACAACTGAGGGTCAGAATTCCCTTGTTCGTAGGGAGTGATTTTGGAGGTCTGACTTTCCTGTCTATATTCCGAATAGTAATCAAAGAATAACGTCTTACAAGACCGGATATTCTTTTGTTTTTACCTTTCACTCTGGGGTTTAGACCCCCCATTGACCCAGTTATAATTGAGTTTTTCCGTTTTTTCAATATCTTCTTAGGACAAGTTGGTCCGCTCGTGTGGCGAGTTTTCGCATGTCTTAGGAGTTTGGCTTATTTAGCCTCTGTTCCTTTTACTTTCAACCATCTTATTCATATCTACTCTCCTACCTTATTTCGTGAAGGGTTTTTTACTCCGACTGCTAGAAGCAAAAGAGTGCTGGTAACCCTTGGATATGATAAGGATAGGGGTGGTACCTCCGGTATGTTGTTGTACCCACTGTGGGTTTAGTGGGTGAAGAAAATGTTCCCTTCCCTGAGAAGTGGAATCGCGCACGTGAGTATGCTTTAGCTTTCATTTATTTACTTTTTCTCATTTTGACTTGAGATGTTTTACTAACACCGTATCTATTTCTTCTTCCCTCAGCAATCATGAATACTGTTGAGAATGTCTCCGCTATTCGTGATTGGGTAGAAATTTTTTTGTCCATTGCTCCTTCAGAAGAGAGATCTTGGAAGTACCTCGCTGGAGGTATGCTTGGCATGTAAAGACCCATGGTAAGTGAAGCTCTTGTTCTTGCTTCTTTCCTTACTCGAGTCTCTTCTTTCTTTGTCGTTTAATTTTTTCCCTTTTAATAGGGTTCTCTGCTCGTGGGGTGTCTGCTTCATCTATCCCGAAGATGTCTTTGGCTCAGGCCCAAGAAATTATTGTTGGTTCATCTTCCTCGAAGAGGAAGATTAGTGAGTCTCGTTCCGTAGAAGAAGAAAAAGAAGGTACTTTAGTGCACAGTCCACAGAGAAGGCGCGTAGTCTCAGATGATGAGATTACACCCTTAGCCTTGCCTTCCGTGTCTGTGATTGAGCCCCCTGTCCCTGATGATGTTTCACATTCCCCTATTCATGAGGGTGTGTATCTTGCTCCTGACGATGTCCCTTTGGCTACGGTCTTTCCTGCTTCTTTGAGAGAAGTCGTCTCATCTGTTCCCTTGGCTATTTCTGTTTCTTTGCCCGTAACTTCCTCTGCTCTTCAACCCTATGTGCCTGTGGCTTCTCAAGCTCCTCAACCTTCTGCTATTTCATCTCTACCTACTTCCATGCCTTCTGTTAGGGAAGTAAGGTCTTCCAGCAGAGAGATGCAGCAGGTGGTAATAGATGTTCCAGCTGAGGGGAATCTTTTCAAGAAAATGGGTGAGCCCGAAGTGTGGCCCAAGCCTTTGATAGGTCCCTCTGAGAAAGAAAATCTAGCCAGCCATGGTGCTCTTATATGGGCCAATGAGGCCGTGCATACTTTTTTGAAGGTATGATGCAAGTTATCCTCTTTCACTTTCGTATATGAAATTTACCATATTTGACTGGTATATTTCTTGTAGGTTAACCTTATAGGCATGGAGCTTATGAAGATGATTTCAAACACGGACCAAGAGACAAAAGAGTTGCAGGCCGATGTTCATGATTGGAAAGAACAGTATGATAGCCTAAGGATTGACATGGTTGCTTTAGAAGAGGAAATGAGTACCTTGAAGCGGCAGATGAGACTCATGGCAGCAGAACTGGGAGTAGAGATGGCTTCTTGCAATCAGACTGATAAAGATAAGAGTGTTCTGGAGTCCTCGTTCGTGGAGCAGCTGTCCCGTACCTCAGAGGAGATTACAGACTGGAGAAAATTGTTGGGGCAGAAGGAGGAATACTCAGGCGAGCTCGTGCAATCACACACTCGTACTCAAGAAGACCTTCGTAAGTCTTTAGACAAAGCTCAAACTTTAGAGGAGTCGATTGTACCATTAAGGGCCGCCCATGAAGCTGCGGAAGCGGAGAAGGATGGATTGAGATCTGAGCTTCATGTATGGGCGAAGGTTTATGATGATCTGGAAGTGGTGGCTGCTGTCGATGTGAGTTGGGCGTACATGAATTCTCGCCTTGACACATTGATGGAAATGAGTCAAGAGGGTTTTGACCTTAGTGCTGAAATAGCTAAAACTAAGGAAGCCATGGAGAAGACTCAACAAGGTCATAAACTCTCTTCACCTGATGGTGAGATTCCAGCCTCTCATGCCTCTTCATCCCCAGTTTCTCCCGTTCCTTCTGCCAGTGAAGTCAACCCCTCTCTTGAAGAAATTTAGTTGGTTCATCCCTCTTTTTGCACTTTGTATCAATTGGTGGTTACCCCCAGTCTCATCGGGGGTAAATTTGGATTTCCTTAAAATCCCCAAATGACAACTTAGGGGCACTATAATGTATGTAAAAATTTTATACGGCTAAGTATAAGTTAATACTTAGTTTTAGCCATTTTAATATATAAATGTTAGTTCGACTTTTGTTGAGTTTCTGTTTTACTCTTTAAGTCTTTTACATGCTTCATTTTTCGAGGTTTTAGTTTTACCTTCGAGTTTTGCATGTGGAGTGCTTTAGACTACTCGTACCTTTTTTGTAATAGGCACGGTGTCACATTAAATGTGTGCCTTTTTGTAGTGGGCATAGTTTAGAAGAGGGCCCTTTATAATTCGCATGAAGAAGACGCCTCAACTTCATGATAATGCAATAGAGTGATAGGAATTTTACACATGTTTAAGAATGTTTCCAAGGAAAGTTTTTTGTTTGAACTTCCATGACATTTTTCACATGTGTTTGGTTATCGTATAAAACTCATGTTTGCAACTGTTTTTGTTTAACAGATTTGATATACTCTTGTATTTCGTAACTGTTTTTATTTGATAACAGTTTCTTGAACAAATACAAGGATTTATATCTTTCATCCATCACTGTTTTATTTGAGAACAATTTTTTGAATGAGTACATTGATGATGATCCTTTACCCCTAACTGGTTTTGTTACAATAGCTTTGAATAAGTATAATGATGTACATTTCTTTCTCGTGACTAATATTTTGCCTTTCAACCTGAATATGTTCGAAGGTTTTTTATTTTTTCATTAGGCTTTGTATTTGGATGGGTCTTTTGATTTCTTTCGATTCTACTCGTGTCACTTGTCTCGTTGGGTAGATGGGTTTTCAGGCTCGAGATTTTGACTTTCTGATAGTCTTCTTTGCTTCGTCTTATCCTTCCATACTGTATAGTCCCCGAAGTGTTTGAGCTTTGAAGAATGAAATCTCGAGCACTTCATTATTCCTTCCTTGTGGTCCTTTTCCTAAAAAGGAAAAACATTCCAGACTCGAAGGTATATAATTTTTTAGATCATGACTGCTTAACCCTTTTAAAACGTCCATCAGAAATTTTAACCCTAGACCGGGAATTGTGTTATTTCCTCTCGTCTTTGAAGGTCTAATATCATCATCTGGTGATGAGTTAGCTTTATGCCTATCATCTAAAGAAGTTAGTAAAATTTTTAAATGTTCAAAATAAAATCGAACGTGTTATACCTGATGGGGGTAATCTTTTCTTTTAGAAGTAATACTTCTTTAGGTGGATAGCGTTCCAGCTTGTTGGTAGAACTCTGTCATCCATAGTTTCCAACTCATAGGCGCCTTTCCTGCTATCCCTCGAATTTTGTAAGGTCCTTCCCAGTTTGGATTTAGCTTTCCTGCACCTGCTTCTTTCGTTGATTGAAAGACTTTTTTGAGGAAGAATTCCCCAATTTTGAAGTACCTGAGATGAGCTTTACGGTTGTAATAACGCTCTATGATTTGTTTTTGAGCTGCCATCCGTATCAATGTTGCTTCTCTCCGTGTTTCGAGCAGGTCCAGGTTGGTCCTCAATTCGTCATCATTTTCTTCCTCCATGGCTGTTGAGAACCTTATGCTTGGTTCGCCAATCTCCACAGGTATTAAGGCTTCTGAGCCATAAACAAGTGCGAACGGGGTTTCTCCCGTGGCTATTTTTGAAGTTGTTCTGTATGCCCATAGTACCATTGGTAACTCATCAGGACAGTTTCCTTTGGCTTTATCCAGCCGATTCTTTAAATTGTTGATGATGACCTTATTCGTTAACTCATCTTGACCATTATCCATGGGGTGGTACGGCGTTGAAGTGATCCGCTTGATTTGCCAACTTTCCAAGAATTCTGTGATTTTCGAGCCTATGAATTGTGGGACATTATCACATACGATTTCCTTTGGTATTCCAAAGCGGAAAATTATGTTTCGCCATAAGAAGCTTTTAACTTCCTTTCTCGTACTTGTTTGAACGCTTCAGCCTCTACCCATTTTGTAAAATAGTCGGTTAGCACGAGTACAAATCGTACTTGACCTTTAGCTATGGGAAGAGGTCCCACTATGTCCATACCCTATTTCATGAAAAGCCATGGGGATATTATTGGATGAAATAATTCCACTGGTCGATGCATGTTATTGGCAAACCTTTGGCATCTGTCACAGTTGGATACAAAGTTCTCCGCTTCTTATTCCATCTTAGGCCAATAGTATCCAGCTCTGATTAGTGTTTTCACTAAGGATATCGCCCCTGAGTGATTTTCACAGTGTCCTTCGTGGACTTCTTTCATCACTGATTCCGTTTGGTTAGGTTCGAGGCATTTATCTAGGGGTCCTCCGAACATCTTACGATAAAACGAGTTGCGAATAAGGCAGTATCGTGCAGCTTTGCGGCGAAGTTCTTGAGATGCTTTCCTGTCTTCAGGTACGATGCCATTCTGCAAAAAGTTAAGAATTTAGTTTCTCCATTCCCAGGTTAGGTTGTTGAAAGTAACCTCATTCATGTCCTAGTCTATTATTGAATGAAATAGTTGAACGACAATTGATTGTCTTTGTTCGTTACTTCCGCGACTGCTGGGAGGTTAGCTAGTGAATCTGCTTCTGCATTTTCCTCTCTAGGTATTTGCATACCTTCCATGTTTTGAATTGTCTCACGAGCTCTCGTGTTTTTTCAAGATACTGTTGCATTCTAGTCTCTCGAGCGATGTAAATCCCCTGTATCTGATTTACTACCAGTTGTTGATCACAATTTGCTCGATTGAGAGCTCCCGTGCGAGTTCAAGCCCTGTAATAACAACTTCATACTCTGCTTCATTGTTAGTTATAGGATAACACTTGATAGCTTGCCGTATCTTTTCACCCATGGGTGATATTAAGACTATTCCTAAGCCGACACCTTTTATATTTGAAGAACCATCGGTGAACAAGGTCCATAGGCCTGGATTAGCACCGTAAAGAGTTGTAACTCTTTTTCTACTTCAGGTACAATGTTATTACTAAAGTCAGCAACAAAATCAGCTAGTATTTGAGACTTAATTGCAGTCCTATGCTGATAGATTATTTCATGCTCACTTGACTAATCTTCCCGACAATTCATGTTTATGAAAAATATTTCTTAAAGGATATGAGGTCACAACGGTGATTGGGTGACATTGAAAATAGGGTCGTAGTTTTCTAGATGCCATTATTAAAGCGCTAACTTTTCCAGATGTGGATATCTAGTCTCAGCATCTAGCAAGTTTTACTTACATAATAGATAGGTGATTGTTTACCTTTTTTTTCTCTTACCAATACTGCACTTACAGCAATTTCTGAGACAGCCAGGTACATGTACAATCTCTCCCCTTCTTCTGGCTTTGAAAGAAGTGGTGGTTTTGATAGATAGATCTTCAGATTCTTGAGGGCTTGCTGACATTCTTCAGTCCATTCGAACTGATTCTGCTTTTTGAGAACTGAGTTTTCGGAAGATTTAGAAATAAACCTACCCAAAGCTGCTATTCTCCCTGTCAGTCTTTGAACTTCCTTTTTATTTGTTAAAATATCAGGTATTTCCTATATAGCTTTAATATGAGCGGGATTTACCTCTATTCCTCTGTTTGATACAAGGAAACCCAAAAATTTACCTGATTGCACCCCAAAAGCGCATTTCTCTGGATTTAACTTCATACTATACCTGCATAAAATATCAAAAGCAGTAGAGAGATGCTGGAGATGGTCTTGTGCTTGTGTTGATTTTACCAACATATCATCAATATAGACTTCCATCATCTTTCCAAGATGTTCTTGGAACATTTTAGTCACTAACCTTTGATAGGTGGCTCCAGCATTTTTTAAGCCAAAAGGCATAACTTTATAACAGTAAGTCCCCCTGTTTGTAATGAAGGAAGTTTTTTCTTCATCTGAGAGATTCATTTTAATCTGATTATAACCAGAATATGCATCTAAGTAGCTCATTAAGTCATGACCTGTTGTGGCATCAATCATTTGATCTATATGTGGAAATGGGAATGAATCTTTGGGGCATCCTTTATTTAAGTCAGTATAATGTACGCATACTCTCCACTTGCCATTCTTTTAGGTACTACCACGGTGTTTGCTAGCCAGTTTGGGTATGTTACCTCTCGTATCGAACGAATCTTCAAGAGTTTCTGTACTTCTTCGCCGATCACGTGGTTCTTGAATGGTCCTTGCTTTCTTTTCTTCTGCTTAACAGGTACGAAGGATAGATCTTCATTTAGTTTATGAGTCATCACTTCTGGTGGGATGCCTGTCATATCTGAGTGGGACCACGCAAAGCAATATGCGTTAGCCTTTAAATAATCAATTAACTTACCTCTTCGAGGGGGGCCTAGTCTCTTGCCTAAATACACTTTCTCCTCAGGCTTTTGTTCAGATAATGGAACAGCTTCGAGCTCCTCCATAGTTGTTTTGATGTGCATCTTCCTCCGGGTCACGAATGATGTCCGGTCTGGAATCTGCATCTGTGTGGTATAGTACACCTTCCGTGGTAACTTGATTCTCCTTCTCGGAAGTATTTTCTTTCGTACCTGTTTCAGCAATAATAACTTCCATACCTATTTGGGTAGTAATTTCTTCCATGCCTGTTTGGGCTGCGTTATCTGCTTGGGAGATTCCCTTATCTCGTAATTCTTCAACCTCTATTTTTTTTGTAGTGTACCACAGAGTTTATATTTCTTGCGGTCTGTTGATCGCCTTTTATTTGTTGAATCCCCCATTCAGAGGGGAATTTAATTACCGGATGCAACGTGGAGGGTATCGCTTTCATGTTGTGGATCCATGGCCTTCCCACGATCACGTTATAAGCCATGTCAGTATCGATGACTTGGAACCTGGTACTTTTGATCACCCCCTCAGCATAAGTGCTAAGCTCAATTCTCCTTTTGTTATAACCGTAGAGTTATCAAACCCTGATATGGCTCGTGCCCTTGGAATTATTTAACTCCCCAGTAGCATTTCTTCCATGACTCTCAACAAAATGATGTTGACTGAACTGCCTGGATCAATAAAAACTCTTTTTACGTTAGTGTGATGAATAAGTAAAGATATTACTAGAGCATAATTGTGCGGAAGCATTAATCCGCCGATATCTGCATCATCGAAAGTTATATCGTCTACTTCGTTATTTTCACGAGCCCGTTTCCCATGTGTAATTGTGAACTTTATGGTTGTTTTGCAGATCACTCCATTTACTTCTTCAACTCCGTGTATCATATTGACGGTTAATTTTCGAAAAGGAGGCTTTGGGGGCTCCTGTCTGTTCGTCATATATGCATGTTTACCTTTATCACTAAATAATTCTATTAAATAGCCTTGTTTCAATAAATTTTCTACTTCACCTTGTAAAAACCTGCAATCCGTAGTTTTGTGCCCATGATCGTTGTGGAATTCACACCAGTGATCTAGGTTCCTTCTACTTGGATTTGACCGCATATCTTTGGGCCACTTAACCTTGTCTCCCATGTTCCTCAATATTGAGACAAGTTCAGTAGTACTTACATTAAAGGTATGATCTCCAATTTGAGTATTACCTCTAGGTCGTTTCTCTGTCTTTTATGGATCTAGACGACTCATCCTCGTGATCAATATTCCGACCTAGTATTTTAGAACCTGGGACGAATATCGCGTCATGAGGGTCCTAAATAAGGATCATACCTTATTTTACCTGATCTTCTGTCTGATTCTGGACGTCTGGATCTAGAATGATCTTCATCTCTCGAACGAGCAATGATATCTTCTTCTATTCTGAGTTTAGTACTATACCTGTTATATACATCGTTCCATGTTGTAGCGGGGAATTCTCTTAGACTTTCGTTAAGTCGTCTCGTGGCTTCTGAGCTTTTATCGTTTAGGTTGCTTGCAAATGCCATGGCCGCCTAATTATCAGGCACCCCGGGTAACTATATTCTTTCTCGTTGAAACCTGTCTACAAACTCACGGAGTAGTTTCTTGTCTCCTTGTTTTATTTTGAATTTGTCTTCCATTATATTCTCAACTATTTGTGCACCAGAGTGTGCTTTTATAACGAATCTGCAAGCTCATCAAAAGAGTCAATAGAATTTTCAGGGAGAAGAGAATACCAGGTTAGGGCCCCTTTGGTAAGTGTTTCCCCAAATTTTTTGACAAAGACTGATTTAATTTCTTGTTTTGTTAAGTCGTTGCCTTTTACCCCAGTAGTGAAAGCAGTCACATGGTCACATGGGTCAGTTGTTCCATCATATTTGGGAACGTCAGGCATTTTAAATTTCTTGGGTATAGGCAAGGGTGCCGCAGTTGGATTCCAAGGTTGTTGAGAATATCTATCAACATCAATGCCTTTGTGATAGGTGGTACTCCAGGAATTTGTTCGATGCGATTGTTCTGCTCCTTCATCTGTTTCTGCATGGTTAGCAGTAAATTTTGTAATTCTGAGTTATTAGATATACCTGGTCTCGTTTCGAGAGATTTATTAGGAGTATCTCCTCTCCCTAAGTTTGCCAACCCAGAATGAGGATTTTCCATGGTGATGGTGTTATTGGGGGGTAGCGTCGATGGTGTAGGTAACGCTGCCGGTAATCCTCATGCAAATTCTTGCAAAGCTTGGCTCACATACTCTACAATCATTTGCTTTACACGATCTTGTTCCACAGTTTGATCATTGTCACCATTTTTGTCATTGGATCTTTCTGGGGATTGTTCCCTTGAACCACGTGGGGTTCCTGAAGGGGATGGAACTGGGGTTCCACTCCTTTGCTGGTTGTTGTCATTGGAGTTTGACATAGTTCAGAGGATATCACTTGAAAAGCAAACAAAGATTATCAGATTCCCGGTAACGGAACCAATTTGTTTAACCAAAGGATTAGACCATTTGACTAAAGCTTATTTTTAAGATGAATACGGGTTACTGATAATCAATGAAATGGAGAAAAATAAATTATAGACAATATTGCAGAAATATAGAAAATCCAAGTCAGTTATATTCGAGAATCAGATGCCTTTACAAGCTGTATTCCCCTCCCTTATATAGGAGATTCTTATAACGTACAACTCTTACTATGATTGCTCATTAGTGACTAATTATGACATTAATGAGGCGTTACAAAGGATAACAGTAATTGCTGTACGGTTACATAACGTTCGAGTAATCAATTGTGGGTCTTTGAATCTGCCCATAGCTTTGTCTAGATTCATTCTGGTCGTGCCTCTCTCCTGTTTTGATCAAGTTGAGTTTCCCGTGGCTGATAAGTTCGAGGGATTACTGAACCGTGCCTCTTTGTACCGTACCTCTTCAAAGGATCACATCCAGCTGTCGCGTTTTCCTGTGTCCACGGGACTGCCTGAGTTGTCAAAAGCTGGCTTACGTGTGGAACTTTTTTTTACCAATACAGCAATCGGTAAGCAACGACTCAAATATCCTACGCGTTCGCGAGATTCCTTTCGCATTCGCGAAGGCTTAAACCCACCATCCTAGGCGTTCGCGGCTACGTGACGCATTCACAAAGAGTATTGATCAGTTCCCCCCCCCCCCTAGATCCCATAACTATGCATTCTCGAAGGGTGATTTCCCCATTGCTCCGTGTTCGTGACCCAGATTCAGCATTCCCGGAGAAGAAACTCCCACCTAGCCTAGTTCACTCTTCACATTCGTGAGAGTACCTTCGCGAATGCGAAGAAGGAAACACCAAAGACCAGCTGAAGTCCAAAAAATCAGTTTTTTCTAAGTTTCAATCATCCATAACCTATCCGAAATTCGTTTGAGCCCTCGGGGCTCCAAACCAATTATGCACAAAAGTCCAAAAACCTCATACAAACTCGCTCGCGCAATCAAAACACCAAAATAACGCCTAGAACTAAGAAGCATGCACCAATTCAAATGAAATTTTCAAGGAAAATTTAAAACCTCTATTTTAATAACTCGGCGTCCAAATCATATCAAACAAACTCCATTTCTCACCAATTTAGCAGAAAGGTCATAAATAGAGTAATGGACCTATACCCGATTCCGGAACCATCCTATGTGGTCTAACTCCATTATGGCCAACACCATCCTATGTGGTCTAACATTGTAATGATGTGAACACCATGTGACATGCCACCTCATCGTTCCAATTCCATTTTAACCCCTTCTCTCACTTCTTCCACCACCACCCCCTTGTCCGAATCTATTAATTTCAATGGGCATCCAAATTAATGCCACATGTCCACCACAAAATTTAAAGGCAAGGATTGCATTAGCAACTCTTCTTCACAGCAATTACCTAATAATCCTAACCCGGTTATAGTTCACCCCACAATGCATAACCAGAATAGGAATTCACCGTGCGGGTTTACAACAAGGACCTGACTTCCCAGAACTCTTCTCTTTTCTAAAATTCATCTCACTCTATAATATTGAAAATTCTAATAAATTCCCATTACATCTCAAATACAAAACAAATAAGAGATTTAGCCCCTAGCCAATTAATACTCATAATATGTTGGGAAAAAAAACAAAGAGCTTTGTGCATCATCCATGGCACCGCAAGTAGAAAGCGGAAGGGCTCCCGGTCATTAGCTATGGCCTTTTAGAGAATAACATGGTCACTAATGTACAAAATCTTGGATACACTAAGTTTCTTCACTTCAATTTTTGCAAATACAAGAAGAGAAGTTCTATTAAATTGAACCATCCAGTAGTCATTCTCTTTGCTTGACTGTTGAATATTCTACAACCAAAAAGGCTAAAACTTTGATCAATATTTGTGCAAAATCAGTGTTCAAACGGGCAAAATTTGATTTTTTTTTGTCCTGAGAAAAAATTAGAGAGTGAAAAAATACAATAACAAACTGCCAAATTTTCAATAAGACTATACTAGAATTACAAATGAAAGACACGGACTATTAGCTTATAAGAAAATAAAAGGAAGACAAAAATTACCATGAAAGGAGGAGGAACCTCCGGAAAAGCTGATACGGCGGTGGTAGTTGGGTGAAAGGAGTGGTGGTGGAAAAGTGGAGGGTTGGGGTTAAAATTGGATTGGGGCAGTGAGATGGCACGAGGCGTTCAATATTAGGCCGTGTTGGATAGCGTTAGCCATGGTAGAGAACTTAACGGAGGAAGGATATTTTTGTACCAAATTTATAACGTCATGGGTGATAATAGACTAAAAGTATAATAGAGAACATATATAATCCTTTTTGCATAGAAGAGGAGTATTTTTGACTTTTTTTCGTTTGCATTATCCGTATTTTCAATACGAATCCGTATCAAAAACCTACCCAAAAATCTTACAACGCTCTTTCTTCTTCTCTCAGTTACCCAGACAAAAACAGAAATTCTTGGAAATGCACGTGAACTTCCATAGTAATTCTACAGCGGGTAACACAACAATTACATAACATAATAAGAATTGAGTGTCAAGGGTTAAAGGAAAGGGACGAAGAAATTTCGTATACACAAATGAGTTTCCATGTTTAGATCGAAATTACGTCCCCAAAACCAATACTCATTCATCTTTTACTTGTGCGTTTAGAATATCCATGCAAGGCAAATACAAAAAGAGGTCACTTTAAAATGCAGATTAAAAACATCTAGAAGCGCATTTCTAATGATGTAATAGCAAATATCAATGAACAATTTTTAATGGCCGAATACCTACGGAGACATTTAAAGTTGGCACGATTATTCATTTAGACACCTAAACTCAAGAGTGTTCCTATTGAACACTTATACTGTCCGAAACTTATTCTAATTAAATATTTTTTGCTGAGTTGGCACATAAAGTATGTTTCACCCAATATAGGCGCATGAAGACCCCAAAAAACAGATTTTTTTTCTTTTTTATTTCCTTCTTCTTCTTCTTCTTCTTTCTCTCCACCACCATTTCCACCATTGCTTCCTCCACTTTCACCATTGTTGTGCTTTCACCTTTGATTTGTTTCCTCCTTCTTCTTCTTTTTCTTCTTTCTCTCCACTACCAGCCGCTGCTAAGCCCCCCCCCTCCTCACCACCAAATCCTCCGCCACCCTCCTCTCTAACCCCCATGGCCGAACCCTTCTCTTCACCCCACCCATCTCCAGTTGTCACTCTTATCCAGGAGTACTCCCCCTATTGATTAAAACTGAAATGAGCCCGATTTTTTCATTTCAAATCGAAACACCATTAATGGGGTATTTAAAAAGCTTGAAGATTTAAAATGGGTTGCTTGATGAAAGTTTGGGAAATTAATATTTGGGTTGTCTTTGGGTCGTCGTGGGGAATCTTTAGCTGATATTATAACAAATTTGGAGGAGTTTTTCTTAAAAATTTGGATTAAAATCGTGCTTGGAACAAGAACACACATGAAAATAGTGAAGAACACCATAGTTTTTCCTTTTTTTTACTCAAAATAATATATGTCATTTTTTTATTCGTCATTCGCCACGTCAGCAGCGAGTGCATTGCACAAACTTTGTAAGTTTGGCTTATTGTCAAAGAAGTGCTTAATTGGAATAAGTTTCGGATAGTATAAGTATTCAATAGGAACACCCTCGAGTTTAGATGTCTAAATGAATAATCGTGCCAACTTTAAGTGTCTCCGTATGTATTCAGCCATTTTTAATTGACTATAGTTAATGTTTGCAATTTACTCTTTTCATCATAGATGGTTGGCACAGTAAAGTCAAATTGTTCATCACTAAAGCTATCATGTGTAAACGTAATTCCTGCACATATAGGAGACCGAAAAGATGGTAACTTATCTGGAAGAATTTAACTACCTTTCAGAACAGCGCAAGATCAAATCAAGGAGACATATTTTTGAGCAAGTGATTTCACTCACTAACACTACCTAATAAACATGATTTATTTTGGAATTTTAATAGACAAGGTAGGGCGGGAGGTGAAAGCCTGGGTGGATGGGTTTAATAAAAAAAAAACATGATTTAGTAACCATGAATCCATGATGCATCTATGATCCAAACAAATATAATCTTTTGCATTTGCCTTGCATGTTCTTGGCATTCAATTCCTTTTTTTTTTCGTGAATCAATTAATTTTTATTACGCTATTTGATTGTTGCGTTACCCTCTGTGGAAATACTGGGGAAGTTCACGTGCAATTCCAGGGGTTTTTGTACTTGGTGGGTTTGAGAGAAGAAAAAACTGAGAACATTGTAAGACTTTTGGGTATGATTTTATCTTTATAAACAGGCCGGATCGGGTCAGATTAGGTGTATGGGTGGGTCTTTACGTTTTGTTTGGCTGTTAATTATTCCATAATTTTATATGGTCTAAAAATCCATGTGAATTTCCAAGTCAGCGATTTTCACCAAAAAAATCAATAAATCCGATTGAGTGATCATCATAGTGTCATACGAATAGTTGAACGATTTTTTTGTTATAAATGAAAGAAAAATAATTTTACTCCATAATTTCACATAGTTCAATGACTATCTGAGTAATGAACTCGATGATTATGATGTTGAAATACTTTCAACGAAGGTTAACTCGTGGAAATTGATAGGTTAGATTACCAAATCTTTTGGCTGGGATATTATTATAGCAGATGTAATTGTTTATATGATAGCGATATGATGGATTTTGTCGGGAAGAGGGTATGAATGGTGACTTTACTATAGTACGTTTGTGTTTGGAGAAGGAACGATTTGAGGAACAATTCTTACCATATCGGGTGAAAGAGAGGAAAATCCATTTTTATATGGTCAAGGAGAAAACCTTTATTTTAGTGGATTGCACAAATATGACTCAGTGCTCAATTATGAAATTTGGTATGTGAAAAAAGGATGGAGACATTGTTTGTAAGGGACAAAAAGTCTGAATTCGTAGCTTACATTCAAAGAAAGAGAGATTTGAAGAAGTTGGAGTTGCTGCGCTTGAGGCCCTCCCAACTTCAGAAAGGTTGTGACATATGTGGAAACCTTGTTGTCTCCTCAACCGTGTTAATCAGATATCAGGTATTGTTCGGAGAAACTTATTAACTTTTACTTGGATCCTATATTTGTATTATAATATTGATTAAATATGTATAAGAAAAATTAATTGCAACCAATCAGTGAGACGAGTCATGAGTTCGATGGCAAGTAATTCAGAATCCATAAACTTCAAATCCTGATTCCGGCTCTTTTCTAATACTGTTATCTCACCGTATTCAAAATCAGAAATTCAGTAAACTTAGTTTAAGAAAACAAAAAAGCAGAAAAATTCCGAGCACACAAGTTTCTTGTATATCCTTAAGGAATTTAATCCCCTCAAAGTTGCCCAAGGTTTCAGATTAATTCCTTCCAAGATAGAACGAAATAACTATTATGTGATAGTGGCACTTCAAATCACACAATTTCGACAAATTCAAATGGCGGAGCAATTCACACAAAATGCTTACGTTTTTGCTTTTGAAAATCAATGCATAATGCAGTAGATTGAGGGGAGAGATTTCTGATTTTCAGTGGTGGAAAATGAGGCCAAGCCTCTCTATTTATAGCCAACGAAGTTGAGTCCCAATAGGTCAAAGGTGCCTGTTTGTTGATAAGGTGTCCATTCAACTATTGAATGGAACGTTTCGTGTCTATTCAACTGTTGAATAGAACGTTTGGTCGCAAAAATGATTCTGCAATCTTTCAACGTGAAAAAATATTAGAAAAAAAAATGATAAAAGAAAATAAATTTGGTCCAAAAATTTATCAATCAATCATATCCGAAGCCGAAAGCTCGCGAGCGAGTGACGACGGCGCGAGACACCACTTCTTCTTAACTCTTTAAGATCTAAAAGATGTGTTTCCCTATATAAGCACACATATTTTCTTTCCTTCTTCCAATGAGAGATAAAGTGCATTAATAAATGAACTAATTCAAATTTTCATTTCCCTCCATTTCTTTTTCCCATCATTTTCCATTCACACACCTCTTTTGTTATTACTAACAAAACCCAACAATACCGCACATGAATGGGGAATGGCTATCCAAAACAAATATGCATGGAAAAACTGTGTGATTCGCAAGTAAGGATTAATCGCTTCTGGATAAGTAGGTTTCCTTTTGAACTTTCCGTAGTGAACATATGTCTGATATACTTGATCAATCAGTAGATTTTATATCTTTTAACCGTCGAACTTTGGTGTATACCTAGACAACCATACATCACAGAATCAACCCTTAACCGTCTTTGGTTCTCATTGTTGTGTTCGTTTCAGTCATGAACACCGCCTGGTTTCATAAGCCCGTAGAGAACTGGCCTTACAACATTCTCCTTGAAGCGGCTTACTTCACACTCACATAGGTGATTCCTAAACGTGTTATCCCGTAGATACACTATTTGATATACCCCGAATCAAACTTAGAAACCATTAAAAAGCCCTAACGCTTTATCCTTGGTACTGAACATTGTCTTCTATCATGAGAATGGGCCAAATTTTCATTTGACAATGTTGAACCGTCATTAATGACTTTGTTTGATCTCTTTGAACCTAGATCTTGAGATTTCCAGTATTCTAGGTAGAGTTACCGCCACAATAACTTGTCCTCGGCCATAGTCACATTCCCTTTGATGACTTCTCAACCTCTTCTCTAAGTAGGCCTTTTGTAAGCGGATCCGATACATTATCTTTTGACTCTACATATTCAATTATGATAATTCTACTAGAGATTAGTTATCTAACGGTATTATGCCTTCGTCGAATGTGACGAGATTTTCCGTTATACATAACGCTCCCATCCCTTCCTATTGATGCTTGACTGTCGTAATGTATGCATACATGTGCCAAAAGTTTGTGCCAAAATGTAATGTCTTCTAAGAAATTCCGGAGCCATTTAGCTTCTTCACTGGCCTTGTCTAAAGCTATAAACTCAGACTCCATTGTAGAGCGGGCAATGCATGTTTGTTTAGACGACTTCCAAGACACTGCTCCTCCACCAATGGTAAAAACGTATCCACTTGTGGATTTTGATTCCGTTGATCCGGTGATCTAATTTGCATCACTATATCCTTCAATAACTGGGGGATAGTTATTGTAATGCAATGCATAGGCTTGGGTATATTCCAAATATCCCAAAACTCTGTTTCATTTCTATCCAATGAGCTTGGTTAGGATTTCTTATGTATCAACTAAGCTTACTTATCGCACAAACTATATCAGGTCGTGTATATTCCAATTGAGACTTGCTTTGACCTTTAATATTTAGAAGAGTATGGTTTAAATCAATTGGTGTTTTTACTTGTTTAAAGTCCAAATATTTGAACTTTTCAAGTACCATTTTAATATAATGAGATTGAGATAAATCTAGACATTGCGGAGTCTGAAGGATCTTAATTCCCAAAATTAAATCGGCAACTCCTAAGTCTTTCATAGAAAACTTACTAGTAATCGTGCACTTAGTAGCATTTATGTTAGCAATGTCATTACTCATTATTAACATATCATCCACATATAAACAAACAATGACTATTTGATTTGGAGTATTCTTAATGTTGTAAATACATCTGTCACACTCATTGATCTTGAAACCATTTGACAACATTGCTCGGTCAAATTTCGTATGCCATTGTTTTGTGCTTGTTTTAGTCCGTAAAGTGTCTTAACAAGTCAATACACCTTTTCTTTTCCCGAAACTAATAAACTTTCAGGTTGTTCCATACAAATTTCTTCCTCCAATTATCCATTTAAGAAAGTTGTTTTTACATCCATCTGATAGATTTGAAGGCCATACACGGCGGCTAACGCTATCAACACCCTGATAGATTTAATCCTTGTCACCGACGAGTATGTGTCAAAGTGATCAAGACCTTTTCGTTGTCTTAACCCTTTAACAACTAATCTTGACTTATATTTGTGATAGTACTATCAACTTTCATTTTTCTTTTTAAAATCCATTTAGAACCCAAAGGTTTATTTCCCGGAGGAAGATCAACCATTTCTCAAGTATGATTACTTAATATGGATTATATCTCACTATTTACTTCCTCTTTCCAATATTGTGCTTCCGAGAAGACATTGCTTATTTGAACGTTTGAGACTCATTTTTCAACAAAAATATCAGAAAGTCTGGTCCAAATGAAGTAGTTGTTCTTTGATGTTTACTACGTCTTGGATTTTCCTCATTAAACGTACTTTCCTTTTATTCTTCTCGAGGTCTCTTAGATTTTTTACTAGATGGCCCACATTCTTTTTTATACGGATAAATATTCTTAAAGAATTCAGCATTTTTCGGATTCGATTACCGTATTGATATGAATGTAGGGATTTTCTGATTTATGAACCAGAAAATGATATGCCTTACTATTTCTTGTATATCCTATGAAAACGCAATCAACCATTTTTGGTCCAATATTCACCATTCTGGGTTTAGGAATTTGTACTTTAGCCAAATACCCCCACACTTTAAAATATTTTATGTTGGGTTTCCTACCTTTTCAGTTTTCATATGGAATAGATTGTGTTTTGTTATGGGGAACTCGGTTGAGTATTTGATTCGCTGTAAGAATAACTTCCCCCCATAAGTTCTGGGTAAACTCGAACTTATCAACGAGGCATTCATCATCTCTTTTAACGTTCTATTCTTTCTTTCCGCAATTCCATTAGATTACGGTGAGTAAAGGGCAGTTGTTTGGTGAATAATGCCATATTCCAAACATATTTATTCAAAAGGAGATTCATATTGACCACCCATGTCACTTCTTATCATTTTGATCTTTTTGTTTAGTTGTGCCTTAATTGTTTCATCTTTATTATTAAGTAAGTAAATGTAGCAATATCTAGTACTGTCGTCAATTAAAGTTATGAAATACTTTTTTCCACTGCGAGATGGTATTGAATTCATGTCGCAAATATCTGTGTGAATTAAGTCTAATGGATTTGAATTCCTTTCAATTAACTTATAAGGGTGTTAAAATACTTAGATTCCACACATATTTGACATATCAAATTATCGTATTCAAAGTTAGACAATACTTCCAAGTTAATTATTTTTTGTATAATTTTGAAGTTGATGTGACCTAAACGTGCATGCCATAAATTATTTGACTCAAGTAAGTAAGAAGAAGCTTGAACTTTATTGATATCAATAGCTATTATATTCAACTTGAAAAGGCCCTCAATTATGTAACCTTTTCCTACATACACATCATGCTTACTTATTACAACTTTTTCAGAAACAAAGACACACTTAAATCCATTCTTGATGAAGTCCAGCAAAGAGTAAATTCATGTGAATTTCAGGAACGTGAAGAACATTGTTTAGAGTCACGACTTTGCCCGAAGTCATCTTCAAAGCTATCTTACCAACTCCTTCAATTGTTGTTGTTGTGGGGTTTTTCATAAAGATCGTCTCGTCGGGTCCTGCAGGAACATAAGAGGCAAATAACTCTTTGTTAGCAAAAATATGGCGAATGGATCCAGAATCAATCCACCACTCCTTGGGATTTCCTACCAAGCTACATTCAGATAGCATGGCACATAATTCCTCCATTTCATCATTCTTTTCCACCATGTTTGCTTTACTCTTTTTCTTGTCCTTCTTCGGTGAATGATAGCCCACAACCTTATGCCCAACCTTTCCAAAGTTGTGGCAATTACCTTTGAACTTCTTCTTTTGGACCAGATGGCTTCTTTCTCTTTCGGTTGCTTGTAGACGCTTCCTCAACAATATTTACTCCCATTATTGTTGAGTTACAATAGGACTTATTCTCAGCAGCCTTGTTGTCCTCTTCAATCCGCAGACGAACAATAAGGTCTTCAAGCATCATCTCCTTGCGCTTATGTTTCAAGTAATTCTTGAAATGCTCATTTATGACCATACCTTCAATCATAAATTTATAATTAGTAAAATAATCAATATCTTGAATGAAAATATTGACTCGGTTTATACCTTCAGCAAAGAGGTCATGAAAAATAACCTGCAATTCTTGGACTTGCGTTATAACAGATTTGCCATCAACCATTTTGAAATCTAGAAATTTGGCGGCCACAAACTTCTTTAGTCCAGTATCTTCAGTCGTGTACTACTTTTCAAGAGCATTCCACAATTCTCTTGATGTTTTCATGACGCTATAAACATTGTACAAGCCGTCTTCCAAGCAACTTAACGTATAGTTTTTGCATAAGAAGTCAAAATGCTTCCATGCCTTAGTGACCACAAATCGCTCATTTTTAGGAGTTTCTTCTCCCAGAACTAGAACATCTTCGCTGATAAAACGCTGTAAACTGAATGTGGCTAGGTAGAAGAACTTTTTTTGTTTCCAACGCTTAATTCCATACCGAAAAACTTTTCTGGTTTTTCTGCCAATGTCATCGCCGATGCAGGAGTTGTGCGACTTGAAGACGCAGTAGGCATTGGATCAGTAGTCCTAGCAGACCATTCTGTTGTTCCGCACTTGTTATCATTTTTCTGTACAAGAAGAATTAGTATCTCGGTAAAGTTTTTATATCTTCAAACCGAATACAAACAACCAAGTTTTTATATCTCGGGTTGAGTAGAAAGTCACAAAGACTTTAATCTCAACTGGAGTAGAAAATCCGAAGATTTTAATCTCCAAAACGGGAGTATAAAATCACTACGATTTTAGTCTCCCAAAGCAGAAAGTAAGATGAATACAAAAATAAACATTAAATTCCTTAAGCTTGTTATCTCACTGTATTCAAAACCAGAAATTCAGTAAACTTAGTTTAAGAAAACAAAAAAGCAGAAAAATTCTGAGCCCACAAGTTTCTTGTGTATCCTTAAGGAATTTAATCCCCTCACACTTGCCCAAGGTTTCAGATTAATTCCTCCCCGGATAAAACGGAATAACTACTCTGTGATAGCGGCACTTCAAATTACAGAATTACGGCGAACTCAAATGGCAGAGAAAATCACAAAAAATGCTTACGTTTTTGCTTTTGGAAACCAATGCAGAATGCAGTAGATTGAGGGGAAATATTTCAGATTTTCAATGGTGGAAAATGAAGCTAAGCCTCTCTATTTATAGTTAACGAAGTTGAGTCCCAACAGGTGCAAGGGTACCTGTTTGTTGATAAGGTGTCTATTCAGCTATTGAATGGAATGTCAAGTGTCTATTCAACTGTTGAATGGAACGTTTGCAACACAAAAAAATATGAAAAAAGAAAACAAATTTGGTCCAAAAAATTATCAATCAATCATATCCGAAGCCGAAACCGAGCGAGTGACGACGACGGCGCGAGGCACCACTTCTTCTTAACTCTTTAAGAGCTAAAAGATGTGCTTCTCTATATAAGCACACATATTTTCTTTTCTTCTTCCAATGAGGGACAAAGTGCATTAGTAAGGGAACTAATTCAAAATTTCATTTCCCTCAATTTCTTTTCTCACCATTTTCTATTCACACACCTCTTTTGTTATAACTAACAAAACCCAACAATCCCCCACATGAATGAGAAATGGCTATCCAAAACAAATATGCATGGAAAAACTGTGTGATTCACAAGTAAGCTTTTGGATAAATAGGTTTCCCTTTGAACTTTCCGTAGTGAACATATGTCGGATATACTTGATCAATCGGTAGATTTGATATCTTTGAACCGTCGAACTTTGGTGTATACCTAGACATCTATACGTCACACAATCAACCCTTAACCGTCTTTGCTTCTCATTGTTGTGTTCGGTATCGATACGGTTAATTTTCGGTATTTTTTTAAATGTCATGTAAAAGTCACCAGTAAAAGTAGAATGCAATAACATACATACTCTTATAGGACATAAGAAAACTATCTAGACATTTTTACTCTTTAAATGGTGATGAATTATTAAAACATAAACGATATATGGCCTGAGTATAGATATATCAATTACTCTACAATCGCAAAAGAAACTAAGCAAAGATAAAGAAAAGATAATTCACACTGTTAGAAAGATGTTAACCAAGTTGGGGCTCAAGAATAAAATCTACAGAAGCTTAAATATTCAAAAAGATAAATTCAAGTCATATAAAAGGAAACATATTCAATACATATTGTAGTTTGCTACTCATAATCACTAGAACACTTTGTGTCTTGCTAATGAATATGCTAAAAATAATTTATTTCGTTAGGAGTAGCATAATAGGTTTGTGAATTAAGATGTTTATTTTAATTACTTGTTGACTTGTAACCATTTTCATAATTCGAAGGCCGAAGAAGAAATTTAATGCTTTATTAGTTTAAACATAATATATAAATATATTTTTCACATGAAAAATTTAGCAATACAGTTCGATATTTTTTGGTTTATTTTTATAAAATAAAAAATCTACCCTAATTATCGGTGCGATTGTAAATTATATAAAACTTACGATTTTATTTTAAAAAAAAACTAAAAATGGTATAATGTTGTACCGTCCAATCGATTTACTCGATTTTCAAATATCCATTGATACACCTAACTACTGCTATATAACTTTACAGCGAAAGGAAAATGATTTGCGTTTTAATAGGTATACAAAAATTAATCGAGCTAAAGCAAGAAAACAACAGTTTATGTAGTCTTTATCTTCGCATACCGTTCTTCCAACGGGTCACTTTAATCTCTAAATTCTTAAACTTGTTAGAACTTTGTCATAATTAAAATTATTACGATTTAATGATTTTCTTAATAAATTTAAAGATTTTTTTTTCTTAATCTGCTTGATTTTGTTATCATTTTATGGATACACATCCCGTAATATATCTAACGTTCTTAAAAAGATATTTTATAAAAACCAATTTAGGCTGGCAATTACCTCCGCAGTGAATCCTCCTAATTAACCAAATTGAGTAGATATCTAACTGAATTATTTCTGGTAATAATAAAATTATGAAATAGAAATCATCTGATTGATTCGCTTTCCGTTACTGGTGATCATTTGAAATAAAATAAAAGATATAGTTCTTTCATTAGATGTAACGGCAGAAATCGGTCTTATATATATTCAACTATAGTATACCGTCAAATCCTTAAGGTGAAAAAAAAAAATATTTTTCATTCTTAAATATCTCAACATGATTTCCTTCTTCGTGAAAATATTTTTTTTCTTACTTATCATACCCTATAACATTACAGAAAGTCAATGCATATCTTACAAAGTACACATTTTCAATAATCTTCCTCGAAATTCACCACAACTACAACTTCATTGTGCATCTGAAGATGATGATTTTGGACATCAATATCCTGGGGTGAGAAAGGACTATAGTTGGTCATTTTGTGAGAATTGGTTTGCAAAAACTTTATATTTTTGTCACTTTTGGTGGGGTTTGAAAGAACAAGCATTTGAAGTATTTAACAACTCAAATAATTGCATTGATGGAGGGGAAAAGTATGTTCCTGATGAGACTAATAAATGTGTGTGGCAAGTACAGAAAGATGGTATTTATTTGGGTTATGTTAATTCAACTGGCCAACTACATCTCACCAAATACGCCGAATGGTTAAGTAATTAGCTTTTGTGTTTCTGAAATTAAATTAAATTAGAGGAATTACGTACTGCGAATAAATGATGATTTGTTTTAGTGAACTTGCATTTTTATGTCATTTATCGATTATCTTATTAATCAATGCTTGTATTATATATTCTACATATGATTGTTGTTCTATATATGTTCACTTTTGGGAGTGTATGTAATAACTTCAATATGAAAATATGTTTTCTCTAATCTTAAGTTATCGAAATATGGATCTAAGATCATCTAAACAGCCTTTAGAAACACCGCAGGGTAACCAGAATACAACAAGATTATGAAAATAATTCACCAGCCTTACCTCAAGAAAAAATCATCATGTAAAAAAAGTAGTCTTTGGCAAGGTCATTTCGTGTTCATGCAGGGTCGGAAGAAGAGCTGCACTCCAAGGGGCGTGATGTAAAAAGTATATCCTAATGCAAGCATTAATGACTGCTTCCCCAGCTCCAGTTCGTGATCTATAGATCACACGAAGACAATTTTACTGTTACTTTAAGGTTTCCATTAATCGTGTAAAAACTAGCATGCAAATTTATTTGAATGATGATAGGATTATCCTTAAAACATTGAAGTGGAGCCTCTAAAATAACACAAAATCATCTTTATAAGAGAAACATCGTAACTTCAGCTAAAGATAGGCTATATACCAAGTTAATTTATTATATTTTAGAAGAGTAACCTTACACCATATAGGGTGGTAATGGACGTGTCGAGTTGGAAATGGGCGAATCGAAATGGATTATGTAAAATAAATAAAATATTCGAACCGACCCAGATTTAATACTGATAGAATTGATTAGCTGGAGGATAATGATCTGAATATGATCACTTTTGGAAGAATTTCTAGTCTCCTCCAACTTAAGTCTATGCAAATGTAAAAGTTAAACTCATTGGTTATGTATTTTTAAGTGAATAACATGGATCTTACCCAGATTTGATTTATTTTTGAAAAGTTCATTATCCAACCTATTTTTTAGTGAATAATATAAATGTATAATTGTTTTATTTGATCCATTTTGCCACCACTAAGCATATAAGCAAGGGATACATTTTACTTATCAACGAATTCTCGTAGAGCTTTGTTTACCTTCTACACTATGCTAGAAGCTACTTTTTAAGAAAACAACAAGACTACTCTTTTTTCAAGTACTGCTGCAGCAAACACAAGTTATCTGGTGCCCTTTGAAATTAATCCGCGATGTGTAATGTCTATCCTTTGGAACTGAGTATTTTCATTATAAGTTCAGTAGACCACAAGATGGAAACATAGAAATAAAACCAAGATGACTACAACCAGTTTCACTAGAAACCTATTTCTTAATATCATTTCCGTTTGATGTTTAAGAGTCCCAAAATGGTTTGTTCATCTTGAAAATGGTGTTAAAATTTGTATTTGATTTTGTGGTTCTAAAAATATGTGATTTATTCCAATACTAATTGTTAGACGAATGATGCTAAGAGCAAGTAAGAAAATAAAGTATGCAAACCAAGATTATCACAAGGCCAGGGGCGTCGAGCTCGCTTGAACAAGAGCCTCGAGGTCGAGCTAAGGCAACTGTTAGTAGGCGATCGATGAAGAAACAATAGTATTGAGGCCTCAGGATAGCCTTTAATGGTGAATAATGAGCAATAAATGAAGAATAATTAACGAACACAATAAATGAAGGCAATAAATCAGTGGAACAATTGTTGAGCACACTTAGATAAGAAGAGCAGAGAATGTTTTATCGTATTGAATATTCATCTATATTACAAAATGACAGGGGTTCCATTTATATAGGAGGGGGAGTCCCAACATAGTACATGTCTAATCATGACAAGGAAATGCTACTGGTACAACAGTATAGTGGTCCAGTACGGACTTGCTACTGGTACAACAGTATAGTGGTCTAGTACGGACTTGTACTATTCTTGCATACCCTGTCAGCTCTAACCACATGCCTTTGGTAATTTTCTGCCTTTCCATGATGGTCATGGATTTTCTTACTGGCTCGAGGTACGCTGTGATGAGTTCTCGATATGCTCTCTCGAGGGGAGTACTCGAGACTCGGACTGTGCTTCGAGCCCCTCGAAACCAAACTTGGAATGTCATAGAGGCTCTAAAATCAGACTTTTCCGATTTTGGCCGTATACAGATAGTTCCCGCATTTCTTAGAGAGAAATGATAAGAAACGATTTTGAATTCTTGCCTCTTCGATATCTCCACTGTGACGTCAGCCAGGTGAGGTCATCAACTGATGTGAAAAAAAGGCTGCACAGAGCGCGGTTCTCGAAAAAGCCTCTGAACCGCTATTTTCCGCCCTTTCAACTTCTCCAATATGCTTAGAAAAACCTCTATAAATATTCCAACCCTTCTTTTTTTAAATGTTCACCCTTTCCAACATCTTCAAATCTCCATTTAGCAGCTTCTGCTTTTATCCCTTCTCTGTGTTCATCTGTTCGCCAGTTTTCTTCTCCTTATTCTGAAATTTTAACATAGTCATGGTCAAAAATTCTAAGATGGTCTCTCAAAAAGAAAAAAACCCCTTCTTCTTTATGCTCATCTAAGAGCGAAACGTCAGTTCCCTCGTGTTGAGGAGTGCCTCCCCGGACCCTGCGAAACATCATCTAATTTTGAGGTTGATAAATCTTCCTCAGTAGCGGGCCGATGCGAGCCCACATCTCAATATGTTAGTCCAGTAACCGATTTTGAAAAGGCGAAGGTTGATTGCCGTTGGGAGAAGGTGGTGCAAGTGAAGATTCCTCCGTCTGAAGGAGATATAGCTATCTATAGAGCTGGCTGGGCCATTCCTTGGCAGAGAGAAGATAACTGGAAGATATTCATTCATGTCGCAAATAAATTTCGATGTTGGGAAATGCTTCACCAATTATTCTTTTCCTTGAATCCGAGTCCAAGTAACTTCACATATATGTTATATTTTTTGGAAAAAATTCCTGTGGGAGTCTTAATATCCTCCCACTTGATGTTCTTGAGTGCTTTCCTAATTTCAGGGGTAGCACACCTTATCGCGATATTGGAAAAAGTGTAGCCCAAACTGTTCTAGGTATGGAAATCCATTTGTGAGACGTCGGAAAATACTCCGAAGGGAATGGGCACTGTCTAACAGATGCTTAGAAGGAGCTTTGGGGGGGGGGGGGGCTTTCGATCGAGAGCGAAGAAGCAATGAGTATGCCCTGTGCAGATCTCGGAGGGAGACCCTCAAGGAGATTCACGATAAGGGCTCTGACCTCTCGGAGGAGATAGAGCAGGCTAAGGCAGACGAGATTGGTGCTACGTTCCTCCTTTCTACCGACGATGAAGCCGATGCTGAAGTCGAGGAGAAAGAAGATGACGAGGATGCTAGTCCCGAGGGGGTTGATGAATGCAAAGTCCCCAAGGGGGAAAAGACGAATTCCTCGATGATAACGATAAACTAGGTTTTCTTTGGTAAAAGTCTCCCTGTGGGAGTGTTGTAAATGTACCTTTGTACCACCATTTATATAAAGAGATCTTTTGTCTTGTTTTTGCATAAACTTTCGCCTTGCCTTTGTCTTTGCTTTTGTGGGTTGTATTTTGATGCTTGCCGATAATTAGTCCGATATGTTGGACTTTGAGGAACAACCCTTAGGTCGCGCTTGATGAGTAATTGATAATAGCTAACCATTTAGGGATCGGTCCTCGAATCAAGTTTTGACTCGGGCTCATCGACCCTTATGTTTTCAACATATTGGCTCTTAGGCTCTTTAGCTCGGCCCTGAGGCTCCGTGGATCGGCCCTGAGGCTATTTAGGTTGGCTCTTAGGCTCTTACAAATTGGCCCTTAGGCTCTTATGCATTAGCCCTTAGGCTCTTTAGATTGGCCCTGAGGCTCTTTATCTTGGTCCTGAGGCTTTTTAGGCTGGCCTTTAGGCTCTTGCGCATTGATCCTTAGGCTCTTTAGATTGGGTCGATGCGATCTCTAGTATGACTATAGTTTTCCCAAATTTTGGCTAAAGTCTTTTGAAGTTTTGATTATGCCTTGGCATGTTTTGTATTCGTCTGACTCTTCGACGGCTCAAACGAGAACCTCGATTACGAGTCGATATGGACGATGGTTGAGTACCTTTGGAGGTTCTCTCGAAGGCCAATTGTTTCAAAGCCTTTTTCTTGAAGGCTAATTGTTTCGAAGACTATTAATTGTTTGGAGCTGATGTGATGGAATCTCTTTTGCTTATGCCGAGAGTAGCCTGATTAACCGGTTCTTTTCAAAGTATTTGAAGGCCTGTAGTTTTATAGCGGTGGTCGGACGTCTCCGTGCCGCGTTAATTTGGCCGGAGCCTTTTCTATATGACCGTAGTATTTTAGTCCCCGGGTGAGATGACCTCGGCATCTATATCGAGGGTATGCCTTTTTAGGGGTCTTACAAGTTTGGATACATAGCCTTGGCCTTAATATCAGGGTTATGCCTTTCTGATGTCTTAAATATTTGATGTCGCCTCATGGAGGGCTTACTAGCTCAAAGTTGCCTCGTTGAGGTCTTATAAATTTGATGTTGCCTCATTGAGGTCTTCCGAATTTTGATGTTTCCTCATTGAGGTCTTATATATTTGGGCATATCCCTTCGAAGTCTTACAGATTCGATGCTATCTCAATGAGGTCTTTAAGGCGTAAAGTGTTTTGACAGGCAAAGAGGTTTCTTCGATTACTTGATTTATGTGTACATGTTTTTCCCTTCGGAGGCTCGAATGTTCTAAATGGACACGGTTCATTTGACCGTTTGTCCAAATACAATATTTTCCTATCGAGGCCCTCTTAGGCATAACTTGATCCTATCGAAAAGATAACCTCCGAGGGTGATGCCCCCCAGTATTTGAGGCTGATTGAAAAGAAACTTTGAATGCTTGTTGTGCTCTCATTAGGTAGCATATAGATGTTGCCTCGTTAAAAAACTTGCCAGTAAAACCCTTTTGGGATAAAAACCCGATTGAAGGGAAAAAGAGCACAACACATGCTTTAAAACCCAAGGCCTTTGAGTCGAAGGACGCTTCAGTGTCTCCCATCGAACACCTGTGATAAATTAGGTGAAACAAAAAATGAAAAGGAGGAAGGTTATACCTTAGCAATAATAGCGTTTGGGCATCGATATGTTCCAATTGCTTGGTAGTTGCTCTCCTTCCAAGGTGCCAAGTTTGTAGGACCCTTTGCCTACTACTCCGAGGACGCGGTACGGCCCTTCCCAGCTTGGTCTCAGCTTCCCTTCGTTTGGGTTTCCAGTGTTGAGGGTGAATTTCCTTAAGACTAAGTCTCCGATTCCGAAGTGTTGGAGGTTTGTTCTCCTGTTATAGTATCTTTCGATCCTTTGTTTTTGGGTGGCCATTCGGACCAGTGAAGACTCTTGCCTTTCATTTAATAGTTTGAGGGCCGTAGTCATGGCCTCGTTTTTCGAGTCTTCGGTGGCATGTCTAAATCTAGCGCTTGGCTCCCCAATCTCAACTAGTATCAAAGCCTTGGACCCATATACCAAATATAACGGTGTCTCTCCTGTGCTTATCTTCGAAGTAGTTCGATATGCCCATAGTACTTCGGGCAACACCTCTCTCCATTTTCCCTTCACATTTTTGAACCTCTTTTTCAAGTTTTGAATGATGGTTTTGTTTGTGCACTTGGCCTGTCCATTTGCGCAGGGGTGGTAGGGCATTGATAGGATTTATGATCTTCGAGGAACTTTGTCACCTTGCCGCCGATGAACTGCTTTCCATTGTCACATATGATCTCAGAGGGGATCCCTAATCGACATACGATGTGGTCCCTGATGAAGTCGATGACTTCTTTTTCTCTTATCTTCTCGAAGGCATGTGCTTCCACCCATTTCGAGAAGTAGTCAGTCATAAGCAGAATAAATCTAGCTTTACCTGGCGGCGTAGGTAAGGGGACGACGATGTCCGTCCCCCACTTCATAAACGACCATGGTGATAAGACTGAATGTAGTTGTTCGCTGGGTTGGTCAATCATTGGTGTGAATCTTTGGCACTTGTCACATCTTTGAATGAATTCCTTGGTGTCTTTCTCCATGCTATCACAATAGTATCCTACTCTAACCACCTATCGAACTAAAGAATCGGCACCAGAATGATTTCCATAGGTGCCCTCATGGATTTCTCGAAGCACATACTCGGTGTCTCCTGGCCCCAAGCATACTGCTAGGGGTCCGTCGAAAGTCCTTCTATATAGAGTTCCATTCTCATCGAGTGAAAACCGAGCTGCTTTGGTTCGAAGGGCCCTTGATTCTTTTGGGTCCGTGGGCAGCTTCCCGTTTCTCAAATAATCGATGTACTGATTCCTCCAATCCCACGTTAGACTCGTGGAGTTGATGTCGGCATGGCTATCTTCAATCACCGACTTGGATATCTGTACGAAAGCTCCGGGGAGTATGTAATCTTCTTCGACGGATGATCCCAGGTTTGCGAGCGCACCGGCCTCGTTGTTCTGCTCTCAAGGTATGTGGACCAGAGTCCATTCTTTGAAGCGATGCAGTGTGACTTGAAGTTTGTCCTAGTATCTTTGCATCCTGTCTTCTCGAACCTCGAAACTCCCCTTTACTTGGTTTACTACCAGAAGGGAATCACACTTTTCTTTGATAACTCCTGTTCCTAGGTCCTTGGCCAACTCGAGACCTGCAATCATAGCCTCAAACTCGGCCTCATTGTTAGTCAACTTTGCAGTTTTTATAGACTGCCTAATTATGCCGCCCGTAGGTAGTTTCAGAACTATGACGAGCCCGGACCATTTCACGTTCAAGGCACCGTCAGTGAACAGGGTCCATACTCCTGATGATGTTCCTGTTTTTAGTAAGAATTCTTTCTCTACCTCGGGCACAAAGGAAGAGCGTAAAGTCGGCCACGAAATCCGCCAAAATTTTGGACTTGGTAGCTGTTCAGGATTGATACTCAATATCGTACCCTCCGAGTTCAATGGCCCATTTGGCCAATCGGCCTGATAATTCAGGCTTATGCAAGATGTTCCGAAGAGGATATGTTGTTAAAACACATATATGATGACATTGAAAATAAGGCTTCAATTTTCGAGATGCACTTATTAATGCAAGAGCTTATTTTTCCAAGTGTGGATACCTGGTTTCAGCATCTCCTAGAGTTGAACTTACGTAATAGATAGGGAATTGTGTACCTTGTTCTTCCTGAACCAACACACCGCTTACCGCCACCTCAGACACGGCCAAATATAAGTACAACGTTTCTCCCTCCTTCGGGGTATGGAGCATAGGTGGGATCGAGAGATACCGCTTTAATTCTCCCAAGGCATGTTGGCATTTCGTAGTCCACTCGAATTCATTTTTCTTATTGAGCAGGGAGAAGAAGTGGTGGCTCCGATCTGATGACCTCGAGATGAATCAGTCTAAGGCCGTTATCCTACCGGTGTCGTTGCACTGCTTTCACGTTGTTTGCCACGGTGATTTCCTCGATAGCCTTGATTTTGTCGGGATTGATCTCGGTTCCCCGGTTCACACCATGAAGCCCAAAAATTTTCCCGATACTACTCCGAAGGAGCACTTCTCGGGGTTGAGCTTCATGTTGTACCTTCTAAGGACATCGAATGTTTCCTGAAAATGACTCAAATGGTCCGCGCATGGACTTAACTAGCATGTCATCAATGTAAACTTTCATAGATTTGCCTATTTGATATTCGAACATCTTATTAACTAGGCGTTGATACGTGGCTCCCGCATTTTTTAGCCTGAAGGGCATTACATCATAACAATATGTACCATACTTTGTGATGAACGAAGTTATAACAATATGTACCATACTTCGTCGAGAAATGTAAGGATCTCATGGCCGGCCGTGACATTGATCAAGCGATCGATGTTGGGCAACAGGAATGCGTCTTTAGGGCATACTTTATTTAAGTCTTTATAATCTACGCACATCCTTAACTTATTTCCCTTTTTGGGAACCACTACTACATTAGCCAATCAATCGGGGTATTTTACCTCCCTAATTGATCCTATCTTAAGGCGCTTTGCTACCTCGTCTTTGATGAACACATATTTTATCTTGGACTGATGTCTCCTCTTCTGCTTCACCGATTTGAACCTGGGGTCGACGTTTAGTCGATGGGTGGTTATATCTGGTGGGATCCATGTAATGTCTAAATGGGACCAAGCAAAGCAATCAATGTTACTAATAAGAAATTGGATGAGTTTTTTCCTGAGTTTGGGGGTTAAACCCGTTCCTAGGTATACCTTTTGATCTGGAAGATGCTCGATCAAGACAGTTTGTTCAAGTTCTTCGACCGTAAATTTTGTTGCATCCGACTCTTCGGGGGCAACGAAGGTTCGAGGGGTGAGGAAGTCTTCTTCGTCGCTTTCATTTGAATGCTCACATGCTACCTGTTCTTCGGGGGTCAACCTGTTTTCTGATTTATCCAGGACGGGGGGAGTTGATGTTGGTGCCATGTCGTGTACCGCAAACATCTTCTTTGCTGCATGCTGCTCTTCATACACCATTTTCACACCATCATTTGTTGGGAACTTCATCATCTGATGAAGAGTCGATGGTACCGCCCTCATGCTGTGTATCCACAGCCTTCCAAGTAAGGCATTGTACCTTATGTCACCTTCGATGACATTAAACTTGGTGTCCTGAACTGTACCGGACACGTTGACTTGGAGGATGATTTCCCCCTTCGTTGTCTCGCTTTCCATGTTGAATCCATTAAGGACTCGAGAGGTGGGTATGATCTAATCGAGCAGTATGAGCTGCTCCACTGCCTTCGACCTGATTATGTTGGCTGAGCTACCTGGATCCACGAGCATACGTTTAATTTGAACGTTATTCAAAAGAAAAGAAATTACCAGTGCATCATTATGTATTTGGGACAAGACCTCAATATCTTCTTATTTGAATACAAGAGCGTCCTTGGGTATATAACTCCGAGTTTTCCTTTCCAATGCGATGGATGCCTTGGCCCGTTTGAACTTTGGTCCTTGTGGGATGTCAGTTCCACTAATGATCATGTGAATGACGTGCTGAGGTTCTTCTGGTCTATTTTTATGTTCGCCTCTCTTTCTCAGAAGTTGTTCTTAGCTCGATTGCCGAGGAACTCTCGAAGGTGCCCTTCGTTGAAAAGTCGGGCTACCTCTTCTTGAAGCTGTCTGTAGTCCTCGATCCTATGACTGTGAATGCTATGGTATTCACACATTAAGTTGGGGTTTCTTCGGGAATGATATGATTGTGCGGGCTTTGGCCATTTGGTATCCCTGATTTTACCCATAGCTGACACGATGTCCGAGACATCGACGTTAAAGTTGTACTCCGAAAAATGAGGTGCCTTCATTGACCTCGAAAGCCTGTCAAACCCGGTCTTGCTCATGAGTCCCCGAGAATTTTGCCCTCAATCTATTCCTCAATCATTTTGAGGTATATTCTGCATCAAAGTGTCTCTCCGATCTTTGACTTATGGCTGATACCTTTCTTTGTTTAGTCTCGATTCCCTTTCTGTAAATCTAGACTCATTTGCTAAGAGCCTGTTTGGGTATACCGATCCCGAGTGGGATTCTAATTGGTCGTCCTCGACCCTGATCATCGATTAATACCTTTTGTGTACATCCTCCCAAGTCACGGCAGAATACTCAATCAAGTTCTGCTTCAGCTCTTTCGAAGCTATTGAGCTTTGTTCATTCACAGAGTGAAGGCCTGTATTGCCCAGTCATTAGAGACTGGAGGTAATTCCATTCGTTCCATCTGAAAGTGAGAGACAAATTCCCTTAGCATCTCGTTTTCCCTCTATTTGATTTCGAAGACATCAGACTTCCTCGTAGCGACCTTGATGGCACTAGCATGTGCTTTTACAAAAGAGTCTGCCAACATGGAAAATGAATCCATAGAGTTCGGGGGTAGGTTATGATACCACATCATGGCCCCCTTTGACAGCGTTTCTCAAAATTTTTTCAACAAGACGGATTTATGCCCATAATCCTTTAGGTCATTCCGTTTTACAGCACAAGTATAAGCAGTGATGTGCTCATTGGGGTCCGTGGTCCCGTTATACTTCGGGTTATCGGTCATTCTGAACTTCTTCAGAATTGACTTCGGAGCCGCACTCTATGGAAATGGTTTCTACACGAACTTCTTTGAATCTACACCATTCAAAATCGGGGGTGCGTTGTGGATCTGATTGACCTTTGAGTTATAGGTCTTCATTTTTTATCGTTAGCTTCTATCTTCTATTCTCCCGATTCAATCCTCTTTGTGAGGTCCTCGAGCATCTTTACTATGGCAGTGCCTTCTGCCGACCCGTTGCCACTTGATCTTTCCGGTGCTTGCTCGACTCGAGGAGCCATTTTTGATACTGCTGTGCTTGGAGTTTTCTGCTGACTCTGTAGCTGAGCAATAGCTACTTGTTGTGCTTGTAGCCTAATTGCCCTTTCCTCCCGGTCAGGAATTCTCTCCGCTTCATATTGGTCTCCTTCGCGCACACTTCTGTCAGTATGAGAGCTTACATCGACATGCTGAGCGTTGCATGAGCCCACATCGACGGGGATTTGTACTGGTGCCACCCTAGTGTTTTTCGGTGGCACTTCGGCACATGAAGTCCAAGTCCGTCGTTTTCGTGTACATTCACCGAGTTAGACATTTTTTGATCTGAAATCAAAGATTCTTGGGCAAGTAAAAGTGTGCAAAATAACTTGTGTTTTCAGAAAACCAGCGCTAAAAAAATCACGATTATTTTTAGCCCTACGATGGGCGCCAAACTGTTTACCTTGAAAATGGTGTAAACAATTATATTTGATTTTGTGTTCTAAAAATATGTGATTTATTCCAATACTATTTGTTAGATGAATGATTCTAAGAGAAAGTAAGAAAATAAAGTATGCAAACCAAGATTATCACAAGGCTAGGGGCCTCGAGCTCGCTTGAACAAGAGCCTCGAGGTCGATCTAAGGTAGATGTTAGTAGGTGATCGATGAATAAACAAGAGTATTGGGGCCTCGGGATAGCCTTTAATGTTGTATAATGAGCAATAAATGAAGAACAATTAATGAACAAAATAAATGAAGGAAATAAATTAGTGGAACAATTGTTGAGCACACTTAGATAAGAAAAGCGGAGAATGTTTTATCGTATTGAATATTCATATGTGTTACAAAATGGCAGGGGTTCCCTTTATATAAGAGGGGGGAGTCCCAGCATAGTACATGTCTAATCATGACAAGGAAATGCTACTGGTACAACTGTATAGTGGTCCATTACGGACTTATACTATTCTTGCAGATCCTGTCAGCTCTAACCATTTGTCCTTGGGAATTTCCCGCCTTTCCATGATGGTCATCGATTTTCATACTGCCTCGAGGTAATTTGTGATGGGTTCTCGATATGCTCTGTCGAGGTGAGTACTCAAGACACGTACTGTGCTTCGAGCCCCTCGAAACCGAGCTTGGGATGTCGTAAAGGCTTTATAATCGGGCTTCCCCAATTTTGGCCGTATACATGGTGTAGTATCAATCACATGAAACCGGCTTTCGAGAATAATAAAAGCACGTTTAACAGTTGTTATTGGCCCAAGTGAAGGATAGTTTTGAATATTGACAAAGGAACTCAGGCATGAACCATGTCCATCCCTGGTGTACATAGACATAACTGTACACAGGAAGATTCGAGCATGTGGGATGCTCGGGAAGGAGATAAACTTAATTTGGCATAATTAATTTCTCCTGATCGAAAAGCTTGCATAATTGATAAGGAGAAGGACCCCTTACTCAAAGAGAACATTATCCAAGATAAGGAAGGAGTTAGGAGTTGAGATCAACTACAACTCTTCCACCAAGGAAGAGTAGCATCAGAACTCTAGTTAATTCTTCATCTACTAACTCTATATATTGCAGGATGTTCTCATTTTACATGTATTCACAAACCATAAGTTAAACAGGAATTGAGAGCAAAATAGCAAGGCATTTTGCAAGCAATTCGTGTGTGATTCAAAATGCCTTGCTATTTTGCTCTCAATTCCTGTTTAACTTATGGTTTGAGAGCAAAATAGCAAGGCATTTTGCAAGCAATTCGTGTGTGATTCAAAATGCCTTGCTATTTTGCTCTCAATTCCTGTTTAACTTATGGTTTGAGAGCAAAATAGCAAGGCATTTTGCAAGCAATTCGTGTGTGATTCAAAATGCCTTGCTATTTTGCTCTCAAACCATAAGTTAAACGGGAATTGAGAGCAAAATAGCAAGGCATTTTGCAAGCAATTCGTGTGTGATTCAAGTGTGCAAACCCGAAGCTACTTGAACTAGATAGAAGAACCAGTTCCAAGTGTCTGTCTTTTATTCTAGTTCAATTGTAGTAGGTGTTTTCATATTGTACCTTTCAACTTTATTTAAAGGCAATTGTAATAAGTACTTAGAGTATTCAAGTTAAAGTTAACTTGAAGTTGTCGCAACAGTTAGAGGCTGTTTGCTACAAGGGATTAAAGTTAATCCTAGAAAGTATTTTTTTAAATTCAGTTTTTGGCTCAGTTATTTAGTAAAGAGTTCGGGAAAATCCTACTGGGAAATAGGTCGTGGTTTCTTCACCTTTTGAGCCAGGTGTTTTTCACATAAAATACTTGTGTTCTTTACTTTCCACATTTTACTATTTCAGCTATAATAGGTTAAACAACACTTAGAAGAACCAGGTCCTTCCATAATCAGTGTAAGCAAAAAATTAGTCACCACACAAATCGCCCCCTCTTGTGTGGTATTGAAGTATAAAACATCAATTGGTATCAGAGCGGGTTATTATTTAAGAGTCTAACACCTTAGGAGAAGATCAAGATGAGTGTGGAAATTGGGAAGGACAATCAACTACTAGTCCAGCACTCTTTAATGGCCAGTACTACTCCTAGTGAAAAAATAGAATGAGAGACCACATCATAGGAGAAGACTACGAGCTATGGGACATTGTCACTGACGGTCCCCTAGCTATCATGAAGAAGAATGCTGAAGGAGTATATGTACCAAAAACAAGAGCTAACTGCACTGCTGAGGACTTGATTAAATGGGAGAAGAATGCCAAGGCCAAGAAATGGCTTGTGTGTGGACTTGGTCCAGAAGAGTACAATAGAATTCAAAGTTGTGCAAATTCTATGGAAATTTGGGACACTTTACAAGTGGCTCATGAAGGAACAACTCAAGTGAAGAGGAACCCTACTATATTCTCAATATGAGAATTTCACTATGAAGGAAGCGGAAACCATCTAAGAGGTGTATACAAGGTTCACCACACTGACAAATGAACTTAAGTCTCTTGGAAAGATTATTCTTGAAGAAGAAAAAGTAGAGAAGATTCTGACAAGGGTTCTACCAATCTCTTAGGAAAGCAAAATCATTGCAATTCAGGAATCAAAGAACATTGCAACTCTTACGTTGGATGAGCTGATTGGAAATATCACAACTTATGAACATAGAAGGCAAACCATGACGATGGATGTAACCAAGAAGGAAATGAGTCTGGTACTCAAAATCACTGAAGGTTCTGATCTAGAGGAAGATGATATGACTATGATCACAAAGGACTTCAAGAAATACCTAATGAGAGGAAAGGGTTCTTCAAGAAGTGGAAACTACATCAAACCAAGAGTTCCTGAAAAATAGACCAATGAGGGTTGCTACAAGTGTGGGAATACTGATCATCACATCAAGAACTACCCTTAATGGGAAATTGAATGGAAAAAGGAAAGAGCTGAACGAAGAAACAGGAAGAAAGAATAGGTTCATCTCAATAAAAATAAAGGATCAACAAAGGCTATGGTTGTTGCTTGGGGAGAAAGCACAGATGAGGACTCATATGATGAAGATAGAGATGAACAAGCACATATGGAAATTGGAGAATCCGATGAGGAATCTGAGGTAAGTATAATTCATCTCAAATACAAGATTAAGTTTTTGTCTAAAGAAAAACTATCTGAGTTACTTCTAGATTTCATTGATGAATCTGAGGATAGAAACAATGAAAAGGAATAGATGTCTAAGGAATGTGTAATTTTAAAAGCAAAGTGTAAGAACCTGGAACTCAGAGTTAGTGATACTGTAAGTGAGAATACTGCACTATAGAACCAATTTCATGGATTTAAAGAAAATGTCCAAGAACTAAAATCTGAAAACCTAAAACTGAAATTAGGAACTAGTAAAAAGACAGCTGATTGCACACAACTCACTCTAGAGGAAAATATAGGTAAACTGAAAGATGAGTTGTACAAGAAGGATGAGCAGGTAAGAATCTTGAAGGAGGATCTAGGCCAGGTCAAGCATGAACTAGACAAAACCTGTAAATGGAATAGGTCCTCCGATGTTCTTTCATGGCTACAGGAACATCATAGCAGCAATAGAAGAGGACTTGGCTTTGGGAATCAGTAACCTAAGTGGGATCCCAAAAGCAAGTACCTCACTCTTCCTGAGAACAAGATTTGTACTCACTGTGGTAAAACATGTCACTATAAAAGTGAATGTACTGCAAAAGAAAAGGTAATCCAAGAAAACAAAAATTTTGTTCAAGAAAAAAATTGGCTACCAAGTTGGGCTAGGAAGAATTTAGTTCATCTTTTTATCTATAGAAAGGGTGCCAAACTAGATTTGTTTCCTAAGACTAACCCCTAATTTCTTTTTTCAAGTTCAAGAGAAGGGGAGAAGCCAAATATGATACATGGATAGTGGCTTCTCAAACCACATGACAGGAAGCAAGGACTAATTCCTTTCACTTGATGACCTCAAATAAGGTAATGTCTCATTTGGAAATGGGAAGAAAGGTGATATAATTGGGGTTGTTAAGGTAGGTAAGACTGACTCTTACTTTATTGAGAATGACTACTTGATAGAAGGCTTAAAATACAGTCTAATTTGTGTATCACAACTGTGTGATAGAGGTAACTTGATAGCATTCAGCTCTACTAAATGTTTTGTGATTAATCTACCACTGACAATATTGTTTTGCAGGGAAAATGAATGAACAATATATACATTGTAGATCTGTCCACACTTTCTGAAAATGAACTCACTTGCTTATGTGTGTTGGACAATGATCCCCTCCTTTGGCGTAAGAGGCTTGGACATGCAAGTCTGAGTCAACTCAACAAATTAGTCTCCAAGGACTTGGTGATAGGATTGCCTAACATTAAGTTCAAGGAAGAAAAAGTTTGTGAGTCTTGCGCAAGGGGGAAGCAGGTAAGATCCTCTTTTAAATGCAAGAGAGTGGTAAGTACCACCAAAATGATGGAACTGGTCTATATGGATCTCTGTGGTCCAATGAGAACATTAAGTAGAGGTGGTAAAAGATATGTGATGATGCTTGTTGATGATTACTCTAGGTTTACTTGGACATTGTTTTTAAAACCTAAATATGAAGCATTTGATATGTTCACTTCTTTTGTTAGAAAAACTCAGAAACAACTAGATAATCAACTTGCATCAATTATGTCTGATCATGGCACTGAATTTGCAAAATGCTAAATTTTCTGAATTTTGTGACGAGCATGGCATAGATCATAATTTTTCTACTCCTAGAACTCCACAACAGAATAAAGTAGTTTAAAGAAAGAATCGGACACTTGAAGATATGACTAGGACTATGCTTCTTTCTAGTAAACTGCCCCATAGCTTCTAGGTAGAAGTTGTAAATACTGCATGCTACATCATAAATAGGTGCATGATTAGACCTCTTGTAGAGAAGACTCCCTACGAGTTACTTAAAGGGAGAAAACCAAATATATCACATCTTAGGGCATTTGGATGCAAGTGCTTTGTGCACAACAGTGGTAAAGACTCCCTAGGCAAGTTTGATCCCAGAAGTGATGAGGGAGTATTCTTGGGATATTCTTCACATAGTAAATATTATAAGGTATAAAAAAAAAAGAACTCAGTTCCATCCATCGGTCTGAGGATGAAAACACTCACAAGGGATCAGACGATGATGATGATGATGATGATGATGATGATGAAGTTACGGGACCAATGGCTTTGGTTCCCTTAGGTGATGACGATGAGCCCATTGCCGCAACTTGTGGGCATACTGAGGAGGCACCCTCCAACTATTAGGGAGTTCTTTCTTTCCACCTTACTCTATTTTGAATTTATTATGCATCGGGCACTATACATTGTTTAAGTGTAGGGTGGGGAATGCTTCTTGGATTGTAATTGTATAATTTTTTTTGTTAGTGTTATTGTTTTGTTTTCTTTATTACCTTTTAGCTTATTTTAAGACTAACATAGTATAATAAGCTACATTATAAATAAATAAAATAAAAGAAAAAAAATTAGAAAAAGTTTGGACTTTTTCTGACGATGGATCTGTTGGACGATAGAAAAAATTATTGTTTTGTTTTCTTTATTACCTTTTAGCTTATTTTTTTGGTAGCTAGGTAGTATCTCTTCCTTTCTTTTTACACTAGTTCTTTTCCAAGGGTGTAGCTCGAATCGGGTATTGTAATTTAGTTCTTTTTTCTTAGGAGTAGGATACGAGAGAAAACTGAGATTGCTCTAAGGTACCTATTGACATGTTTGGTGTTGGCGAGTTAAGTTATGGAATGCGCTCTGTCTTCCTACTGCAATATGATTTGAATTGTAATTCCCAAGTAAATTAAGTAGCCTACTCTTTGACACCCTTTTCTCAGTTGATTTACTTGTATGCCGCCTAGTGCATTATTTCTTAAAGATTCTCAAACTTGCTATGCTTGCTTGACTTGAGAGTCACACAAAACCGTCTTGAGTGAATCAAGTGCCATGTGTGTGTAAGGATTGTTGATATTTTGTGCTTTCCTGTGTATTCTAGAACTTTCCCTGTGTGCTAGTCAATGCGAAATCATTAAGTTGTGCTAGTCTAAGAGATGACATAGGCGTTTCTTGCTTGACCATAAAGGTGCTTGTCACTGAAAAATAAAATATTCTCGTTACTAGCCCCTTTAAGCCTATAGACTGTTTCCTTGGCAACCACATTACAAGCCGTACTCCTAGTTTGTTCTTAATTCGAGATTGTTGAACCTTTACCTCCTAAGGCACTTAGTCGCTAAAAAAAGTAAGGTGAGAGATTGCGAAGTGGCTTTTGAGTGTAACCATGGAAGGGCCCTTAAGGTGCACTAAAATTTGTGAATAAAGGTCACTAGCTTATGAACTTCAATGTATGGCGTTTGTGAAGAAAAAGAAAAGAAAAAAAAAGAAGAAAGAGGAAAAATTCTGCAAGAAAAAGAAAATGAAAGTTCAATTAATGTAGAAAGACACACACACCCTAATCCTTCTCACTCGTGCTAGTGAAACCATAGAGGTTCTTAACGGAAAAGAGGGCTATGTTAGTTATGATGTATGACAAGTGAATGGGTTGAAAAAAAATCTTGAATTGCGAGTGTAGTGTGTTAAAATGCTTAGGAGGGTTAGTCATTATTCCTAAATGTATCATATCCTTCCCTTAGCCTACATCACAACCTTAAAGTCCTAATTGTTCCTAGATTTGGCTAGCTTAGATTAGTAGAGATGTACACTACGGGCAAGCTTATGGTATGGCCACAAGATGAACATGAATTCTTTGTGAGAGTGAGTGAATGTTGCTCAGTTGTGTGATGTACTTAATTTGTGTTCAATGAAATATTTGGATGTTTGGATTACTTTGATATTCACTCGTTTGCTTGTGGTGAGGGCACTTGATCTCATGACGAATTGGTGATGTTGTACACTTTCTTGTGTTGGGTGAGTGCTTGAGTTGAGGATTCTTAGTGGTAACAAGCCGTATCTTGAGATAAGGTGCTTGTGGAGAGGTTTCTTGAGTTGATTGAGTTGGTTGAATAACATTGAGTATACTTGGGCTATTTAAAAACGAGAACAATGTGAAATTTGTGTGTTCATACTTAATTGCCGATATCGATCATAGTTAAAAGGTAGGATGTTTGATTGAATTAATTGTGAAGTGCTCTTTCATAGTGATAAGTACATTTTGGGGGTGTTAATATAGTTCCATTGCTCAAGGACGAGCATGAGTCTAAGTGTGGGGTGTTGATAATCGGCTTAATGTATGCATATTTTGATATATACATTGCCTCACATTTTGCTCATGTCTCGATGATTTGAGATGTTTAATATAATTATTTGTGCTAATTGGTGGTATTTCTATGTGTAGGGATCATTCGGATGCAATTCTGGACGAAGAAAATAGTAATATAGAGATGTAGAAGGAGACGCCAGGGCATGCGGACGCCAGCAGGGCTACCTTGGGTCTCCAAATTGTGTAACCTGATCTAATCTTTCAATCAACCACTACCTGCTCCAAAATCTGCAAAGGAAGTGCAGAGTGCAGTATCAGTACAGCCGATACCATGTACTGGTAAGTGCCGAGACTAACCTCGATGAAGTATTGAAGAGGCTACGGCGGGACACCCATAATATATAAGCTGCAGACAATAAATTATAAGGCGGAAAAGGAGAACAATCTAATTTAAAAGCAGTAAATTACAGAAATAAATACATAACTCCAGTGTCTTATCATATCCAGCTATAACCAATCCTTATGCGAAATGTAAAACTACAGAATAACTTACACAGTTAGAGAAAAATACATAAACACATGTATTGATGCGGTGCGCATCTCGATCCCACCAGACAACACAAAATCCTTCCTTATTCCTCCGTAACGATAACAATAACATTAATATTATATATATATATATATATATATGTTGAGGGGCACAACCCAATCCCACCATATATCAATATCAATATGATAGTTCACCCCTATTACTCCATATCAATCCACCCTCATTCCTCCTGTTGCGGCATGAAACCCGATTCCGCCGTATAAACATATTCACCCTTATTCCTCCTGATCAATCCTCCCTTGTTCCTCCTGTTGCGGCGTGCAACCCCACCCCACCGAATCATAATAAATTACACATAGTTTAAAAATGTTTCATAAAATTCACACAAGGCCCTTACCAACACTTAAAATTTAGAACGAGGCAATTGGGAGCCGTATAATCAATAAAACTCTATAAAATTGGTACTACTCAACGAGACCAAACCAGAATATCACAAAAATGCCAACAAGAACGGCTTAAGCCAATAATGGGGAACAATAATTCTATGGAAATTCTATGGGGTAACAAATATCTTCAACAAGGGAACACATTATCTAACCGGTAACAATTAGGCATGGAGTAACAATTAAACATGTAACAAGTAAAGCAGGGGAGAAACAATATAAAGAGCACGGTAAGAAACATGTAAAACATGCAAATTGGTGGTGCATAGGTACTCGTAACCTCACGTATACGCCGCTCACATGATTTATCACATAGCATATAAGGCAAGGTTCCTAAACCCTCAAGTCAAGGTTAGACACAACACTTACCTCGATCTACAGGCCACTCACTACTGAAGTACCGCTTTTCCTCTAGATTCCACCTCCAACCCACTCGTATCTAGCCGTAATTAACCTAAAAACATCAAATATTTCTAAAGAAATCAGTTTCAATACATAAATATAGTTTTCCCAACATCTCCCTAAAAAGTCAAAAATCGACCCCGGGTACGCTTGGTCAAAACTCGAGGTTCAGACCAAAACGTATTCATCCATTCATCCCTGAGCCCGAATATGTAATTAGTCCCGGAATCTGACCCCAAATCGAGGTCTAAATCCTCAATGAGAAAAAAAACCCTAGTTGTTCCAAAATCCCTAATTTCTACCATGAAAGAACAAGATTTAGGACTAGGTATTTAATAGGTGATGATTGAAATTGAAAGAAATGAGTTAAAGAGTGCAAACCTATGATTTGGTGTTGAATTCCCCCTTTAAAAAATCTCCCTAGGTCTAGTTCTAATGAAAGACTTGTGAAAGTTTGAAGAAGTCTCATTTTTGGTATGTTTTAATTAACTGGACAGGCCTTCTTCGCGTTCACGAAGGACCTGTCATGATCGCGATGCACCGCAGCCTGAAAGGATTTCGCGTTCACAAAGAGTTGCATGAGTTCTCGATGGTCTATCCCCACTGACCTTCGCGTTCACGAGCCTTGGCGTACGTTCGCATAGAAAAACTCAATGATTCCCAACCCACCTCCAATACACTATGTGTTCGTGTCTAGCCGATCGCGTTCGCGAAGAACAGACCCCCTAGTGCTCCGCGTTCGCGACCATAACCTCGCGTTCACATAGAACAAACCATCCCCCAACCCATCTTACTCTTCACATTTGCGTGAGATCCTTCGCGAACGCGAAGAAGGAAATTCCTTTCCAACCTAGTTCTCCTTCGCGATCGCAAGAGTGACTACGCGATCCCAACGAACTATAGTTCAGACACCAGATACAACAATTACACCAGATTTTTTCCAAGTCCAAAACATCCCGTAGCCTATCCAAAACTCAGCCGAGCCCTCGGGGCTCCAAACTAAACATGCAAACTAGTCTAAAAGTATCATACGGACTTGGTTGTGCAATCAAATTTCCAAAATAACACCTAGAACTATGAATTTAGCATCAAAACATATGAAATTCTCAAGAACACTTTAAAATTCTTATTTTCTCAACCTGACATCTGAATCATGTCAAATCAGTTCCGTTTCTCACCAAATTTCACAGATAAGGTATAAATATCATAAAGGACCTGTACCGGGATCCGAAACAAAAAATATGGACCCGATTACAACAATATCAAACATTAACCATTTTATTAAAATCATTAGATGTCCAGTCTTCAAATTTTCAACAAAAATTCATATCTCGAGCTATGGACCTCGGAATTAGATTTCGGGCATACGCCCAGGTCCCATATTTCAGTACGGACCTACCGGGAGTGTCAATACATGGGTCCAGGTACATTTACTAAAAACCTTGATCGAAGTCAACTAAAATGAACTTTTTAGGCTAAAAATTATTATTTTCAACATAAGAGCTTTTCGAAAACACGCCCAGACTGTGCACGTAAATCAAGGAGGGTAAAAATGAGACTTTTAAGGCTAAAGAGCACAGAGTTGAGTTCTAAAACATAAGATGACACTTCGGGTCATCACATTAAGTTTTTAGCATCACAAGTTTCAAAAGTATTTTTTTTCTTAAATTCCATGCCGAGTCAAACTACTTTATCTAAATTGAAACGAAGGGAGTAATAAAAAAGAAGAAAGAAAAAGTTTATGAAGATGGTGATGGAGTAGGCAATAGTTAAAGAGGAATGAGATGTGACAAGTGAAGTGTAGTGAGTGTAGATGGGACAATGATTAGAATTTTATCCATATTTAAAATAAAGTCTTTTGATTTCTATGTGCTAGTAAACTGTTAAAAATACTAGGTATTCTCTAATAAAGCTTAGTAAAAAACATAAGGGCTAAAATATGAAATTAATCCTAGAAAATATTAAGCACTAAAAAATTATAGAAAATTCGAGTGTAATAAAAAATTAGATGCTCACAGCATGCCCCTTTGCTAGAAAACATGAAGAGTTTTCAATCAAAGAATTTAAAAAGAGTGACTAACTTTTTACCAAACTGTTGTTCAAAAGGAAAAGAAAAAGGAAAGTGTGTGACCGAGTTTAAATTTTAGATAGACTACATATTACAGGTCATAAGGGAATCGGGTTACATGTAGTTCAAGAAAAGTGATGGAATGATGAGTTGGAGAGTCGAGTGAGATTCCGTATAGGCTCTGGTTTGCGGTCCATTTTGTTACATCAAAATGAAAAGAAAATTACATTTAAAGAAAAAAATAAAAATACAAGATCATATCTACTCTTTGTACCTTGTGTCTCGTATCTTCACTTGAGATCTCGTAACCCGAATTGGAAGGTGGACGCCTTGAATTTGAAGCCTGCATTTGATGGTGGATGCCTTGAATTTGAGGCTTGTTGACCCACATTAGATGGTGGGTGCTTCAAGCTTGGAGATTGATTCTTGAAGCTTAAGCTTGATCTTGAATTGATCCATGGATTGGGTCTTGGATGCTTTGTTCTTGATCAGAAAGTGATAAAGATGGATTTGAGATGCTGGTTGATGTGTGCATCACGTCAAAGCTTGACCCCAACTGTTTTGTGCTTGAACAACCTTCTTTTTTTGATAAGATTTTGGAACTTCGTTCTTAGACATCAAACCTGTCATCTGCAGGAAAACATGCACGACATCACAAACAACAGAACGAGAAAATCTTTTTCCCCAATTTTTACTCGAAAAACTTTGTGAGTTATTAGCAAAAAACTATAAACTAGTTTTTTCTTTTATTATTAAGAGCAAAGAAAGCATCAAGGAGTTGTTTACCCTTAAAATATGACGAGGGAATGGTGTACCTTATGTCAAAAGAAAGACACAACTGGATATTGGTGTACATTACGTTGAGAACAACCGCTTGGGAATGTTTTACCCTATGCTAACATAGACCAAGAAGAACTTTTATTGTGTTTTTGTTTGTGTGTTTTCAATTTTTTTTTTTTTAGAAAATCAATTTTTTAAACAATTTCTCCAACGCTTATTTTCTGAGGGCATGAAAAATTGAATTTTTTTAATCCATACTTCTTCCTTTTTAATTATCCTAAGAAAAAATTCATCAGACTAGGGCTTTTTATCTTAGGAGAAAGATTCTTCCCACTAAGACTCTTGACTAGGAGAAAATGCATTAGACTAGGTTTTTGTAACGACCCGATCGGTCATTTGAGCTTTAGCGTTTCATTCAGCGGTTTGATACTTGGAGTAGTTTCATACTATATATTATGACTTGCGTATATGGTTGGTTTCAATTTTCAAGTGGTTCAGGATTGATTTGGAAGAATGATTCTCGTTTTCGAAGCTTTAAGTTGGAAGAGTTGACCATGGTTTGACTTTTGGGTGAACGGACTCGGAATCGGGTTTTAATTATTCCAATTAGTTTGTATGATGATTTTGCATATATCCATAAAGTTTGGTTAAATTCAGATGAGTTTTGGATAATTTTGGGTTGTATGGTGATTGTTTTCGGTTTCAACATCAATTTGATCATAAAGGTTACCATATTGAGCAAACGGCCTTTGATTCGTGTTTCGACTAAACCATTATATCCATATCGTAATTTTGGAACTATAGCAACTAAAATCATCAAGTTTCGGCATCGCCTGAGGATTTTATGGTCATTTTACTAAGAATTGAGCTGCCAGATTTTTCATATTAGTTATGAAATTACCACTGAATTCGCATTTAAAAATCTGCACTATTTTTATATATTAAAACTAACATATCTCCTTGATTATAAGGTCAAATCGAGTGATTCAAATGCCTAACTTGACTGGAATTTCATGAGGAATCGATTGGAGGCATTAAAAGTGAGTTTCGGAATCGTTTTGGCACAAAAAACGAGACACAATAGATGGTCATTTTGGCTATAATGTTGTTGGAGTTTTTCTCATCTTGAAAGTTTGGGATCGAGAGAATTGAAGGATGTTTTTCAAGTTTCTTCTATGGGGTAAGGTCTAAAACATAACCTAAGTATTTACCTTTGGTTCATTCCCTTGGTTTAAGGTTTAATCCATGATTTCAATTGAAAACCCATTTAATTCTTTAAATCAAGACCTAGGGTTATATCCTAAATTTTAAAAATAGAAAATGAGTTATAGGCGTATATTTCTTGATTCATTTTGGGGTTTTTGTTCTTATATATTTGGAGAACAACATACTTGATTTTGGTAAATTTTGGTGGATGTTTCGGAGATACATGATCCAACTAATGTGGGTTGGACTCTTGGGTTAACACCCAAAAGCGATATTTTAGCGAATTGATTGAGCTATCAGACTTCGATTGAGTTAGTTTTGGTTTTTGTGAGCTTGTATTGGTTCCGGCTTCGCTCGGGTAAGCTTGGATTTTGAATGCAAGGTAAGCCCGGCGTTGACTTTGGGGAAAAATATAAAGATGATAGATTTATTTAACGTAAATGGTTTCTCTTACATTGTTTGATGTTATTAAGTCATTTTTTGGTTAGATTTGACCCATGTGGAGGAAATTTTTAGGGGAAAAGCTATTTCGCAGGGTTAAATTGTCTTAGTTGAGGTAATAATATTGTCTAACTTTGTGTGGGGGAAAGTACCTCTTAGTATTTGGGCTAATTATGCTATTTGTGTTATGTAAAGCTATGTACGCAAGGTGATGAGTGAGTACACGAGCTATATGGTATTTGACTGGTTTAGATTATCTAGACTCTTTCCATTTCTTTAATTGAATTGTCAACACATGTTATATCTCACATTGTTAATCTACTCTTACATGCTCTATTTGACGTTGTTAGAACTTGTTATACCTCTTGTTATTTTGCTCTTATATGCTTTAGTTGAAGTTATATCCTTCCTTATTCTCTTGTTACCACTTAATTCTTGAATCACTTTTAATTGAAGTTGTTATTTCGTGGAATATCATCTTGTTGGTTATTGGTGTTTAAGCTGTAATTGTTGTTATCACATTAAGGCAAAGTATTAATTGTAGAGATACTGTCACGACCCAAAATCGCTAAGGTCGTGATGGCGCCGGACACAAGGTCAGACAAACCAAAACATTAATTAATTGAAATAACTTTTCAGTTTTAACATTTTCGAAATCGTTACTTTTTCTTGCATTTCATAATCAAATAAATAAATTTTAGTAAACTCAAATGCGACAGCTATCAACTAAGTTTAGTGAAATAAATCCCAACACGTCCCCAGAACCCGGTGTCACAAGTACATGAGCAATTTCTAAGAAGTTATATAATCACTTCAAGCCTGTCCGAAATACAACTGGACAAGGAACTTTAAAATGAATAAATACAGTATGAAGGTGACTCTGCCAACTGTGGATCGCCTCCGGATGGTGCATCTCGCCTAAGTCTCCGAATCCTCCACATTGCTAGGAAAGTACATGTGCAATAAAATGCACAGCAAGTGCAGCATGAGTAAAAAAACAACATGTGCTCAGTAAGTCGCCCAACTAACCTTAGAGAGGTAGTGACGAGGGAGAAAATTAGACTCTTACTAAGGTCCGACCATACAACATGTGACAGGATATATGAAATATAATAGACATGAAAGACAGTGAGCAACAAGTAAATAGCAAATAACGAAATCCAGATAATAACTGAAAAAGGAACATCAAAGTACTAAAATCTCCTCTTAACCAATACCTGACACTCCAGTTATAAGTGACTCAGAACCCAAGTGATCATACACATACCAGGACAAGACGACCGACCGGAGTCATAAGGGTGGTCATAGGGACTGAGGTCATAAGCTAACCCACGATCGCGAATCATACCTGCGACTCGCGTGCTGACTCGATATAATAAGCTAACCCACGATCGCGCATCGTACCTGCGACTCGAGTGCTGACTCATATATAAAAAATTAACATAAAGCTCCCCTCGATCGCAATTCATGCCTGCGACTCGAGTGCTGACACATTTCCACACATTTAAATCCACTTTTTATTAAGAAAAATAGTTTTCTCATGGAAAATAGTAAAATCCGTGTGAAAAGAAGCATGAAACATAGGTTTTGAAATCGTTTGTTTTGAAACTCATTTGTCGAGTTTAATGGTATTCCTCGATACAACCTAATCCAGGTACATATATATTTACAACGGAAACAAATTCTCTTTAGAAGGATAACAATATGAACTCCAGCTTTCTTTTAAACATTTAATTACGTTTCCGGTCATATTAGCAGTTCAATGATACAAGCAAGGTTACAGGTACACACATAAAGCATGCCAGTGGGTCCTAGACTACCCGGACATAAGCATATTAGTAGCTACGCACGGACTCCCATCACCTCTGTATTCATTTAGTTCACCTATGGGGATGATTCCCCCTCACAAAGTTAGAAAGGAGACTTGCCTCGCTCCGAAATTCCAACACCGACTTCCAAGACCCTTCCGATGACTCCAACAGACGCATAACGCTCTGAAACTACCACATAACGGCAAGGCAATGGAAATTCATACAAATACTCACAACAAATTAATATTATATACTTTCCCAACCCGCTCAGAGAAATGACCTAAATGCCCTCAGGCCCACGTGCCCGGAATCCGAAACTTCTCGAAGATAAAATCTACCCATAGCTTTACTAGCTCAAATATACAATTTACTCTTAATTTCATGCTCAAATTCGTGGCTAAAAATCCAATTTACCAAATTTCTAGGTTTCCTTCAAAATACAAATTTTTCCACAATTTTTCATGTTTAATCTCATGTATAAACCTTGAATTAACTTGGAAGTGAGAAGGAACCACTTACCTCTTGATTCTTGATGAAAATCAACCTTTGAAATCCTCCAAAATCGCCCCAGCCAAGTGAAGAAATGAAGAAAATCGCTCCGAAATTCCAATCGCGGAGAACAATTGCCCAGCCTGCCCGGACAGCCTCCAGTAGAATAATAATAACTTTTTACAAACAACTCCAAATGACAAATGGTTAAATGTTATGAAAACTAGACTCAAATATCAACAACTTTAGTGTGTTATTCATCTCCCAATTCCTTATATATTTCTAGATATTATCTGTCAAAGTCAGCCCATGTGCAACACAAATTTCTTCTTCATCTTCCCGGACGCCCCGTAGTATAACAGCCATATCTATTTATATAGAAATCTAAATTATGAATGGTTTACTTTTCTAAAAACTAGACACAAAGGGATATAACTTTCGTTTTAAGATAATCTCAAAATACCTTATAGATTGTGAGATATGAGCTTCCAAAGTCGAGTCAGTGCAGCAGAACATTTACTCTACGCGATCGCGAAAGGCTTTCCGTGATCGCGATTCACTGGCCCGTTTCTCACATTTTAGTCACCGCGATTGCGACCAATTCCCCGCAATCGCGTAGAAAACTGCTTTAGCCAAAAACCAGCAGTTATAAATGGCTTAGAAATGGCCCGAAACCACCCCGAAACTCACCCGAGCTCCTCGGGACCCTACCCGAACGTACCAACAAGTCTGGAAACATAACACAGACATAGTCGAGGCCTCAAATCGCATGAACAACGCAGAAGACACGAATCGCGCAAGCATTCAACTTTATGAACTTTGAAATTTCTAACTTTCACATCCGATGCCGAAACCTATCTAATCACGTCCGATTGACCCCAAATTTTGCACACAAGTCATATTTGACATTATGGACCTGCTCCAACTTTCGGAATTAGAATCCGACCCCGATATCAAAAAGTCAAACTCTCGGTCAAACTTCTCAAAAAACCTTCAAATTTCTATATTTAGCCAAATGACTTCAAAATAACCTCCGTACATCCGAATTCACTTCCGATCGCGCTCCCAACTCTAGAATCACCATACGAAGCTATTCCCAGACTCGGAATCCCAAACGGACATCAATATCATTGAAATGCGCTTCAAGCCAAACTTAGGAAATTTCGTCAAAAATGCTGACTTCCACAATATACACCGAAACGCTCTCGGGTTACCCAAATCCCGATCCGGACATACGCCCAAGTCCAAAATCATCATACGAACCTGCTGGAACCTTCAGATCATGATTCCTAGGTCATTTACTCAGAATTCCAGTCTTACTCAATTTCTTCAACTTATGGCTTCTGAAATGAAAATTTTCCTTTCAATTTAACTCCGAACCTCTTGAATTTCAATTCTGACAATACACACAAGTCACAATACTCGAAATGAAGCTGTTCATGACTCCCAACTGCTGAACGACGCGCTGGATCTCAAAACAACCGATCGGGTCGTTACATTCTCGCCCACTTAAACAGACGTTCGTCCTCGAACGTGCCAAGAATTGCTCTAGAATTATCTGAAATCACTGTTTAACACCTTGTGCACCTTCCAGTGCTACCACAACCCAGTCGATCACATTATCTTGATAAAATCTGAAGATATTCCCTTTTATCCATATAATAACCCAGACCCCAGTTCCAACACTTGAAATTCTCTACCATGCCTATTTCTAATATGTGAACACCACGTCAACTACCACACGAGGCACTAGAACACAACTGCGTATCTTTGCTGAATCAGCACCATACACCGCATAATCCATCATCTGACCACAATGACGCTCCCTGAACCTTAATAGCCAGAATTATACGAATTTGATGCTCTCAACGCACCTTATAAGATACACACATATATCCTGCTATAATGCTAACGATACCACTACAACGGAGGAAATGTGTAGAAATTCCTGACCAACTGCAGAGTTAACTAAACATTGAAATCCTTTCTCCTGACTAAGATCATCATCTCATTACAACCAATGATGGTGATTGTCCTGTAATATACTTGCATAGTCTATTCATACTGATCCCAGATTTATAAATTTCGTCACACATGAAGTGCTTTATTTGTCCTTTTAAATAAAAATATTTGTTGTATTCCTTTGATTATTACGTGGTTCCTTTATTGCCTTGCACTCATACTCTTTGATTGTAGAAATTCTTGTTAATTGAGTTATTGAATTGCTTATGTTTATTGAAATTATACGTGGATTAGGCTGCACACCACAATGGTTTTGATATGGGGAAATAAGGGAGGATTATGATATTGGTTAATGATTATATGGAGTGATTAGGTTGCAAGCAACAGTTTGTGTATGTAATATTCGATATTGATAAATGATGGTATTGGAATAAGGGAGGAATATGATGATATGGTGAGATCGAGCTGCGTATACGTGATACTTGATATTTATAAATGATGCTATGGTAAAATAACAGAGGATTCTATACGTACGGTGGGATCGAGTTACACACCACAACGGATGGTGTGTGTTGTACTTGTTGTTGTTGTTGTGTTGGTTTTCAACATTTTTATAAGAAATTACGAGGTTTGTTATCCTGGGCTGTCTGATAGTGAGATTTGAGTTTGTTTTCATAAATCAACTATCTTATTTTATCATATTCTCTTGCATGGGGTCACTATATCATATTCTCTTGAGTTTTTGGTAACATAATGATTCAAATAAAAAAATTTAATATGCTTTATTCTTTGTGCCTCTTAATATAGAACTCGTTCTCTCACTTGGTGCCTTATTATTCTAAATGGTTTCGCAGTTTCACTAGAATTGGGTTGTCAAATTATACTCATCACCCTGTTAGATGTTTACCTTACTTAAAATTGTTATCATGTTTTTCTTTCACAACTTATATATTTAATTCGTTAATTATAAATATGTTTTGTTTTGTTTATAAATGATACTTCTACTCAACTTTATTGATTTCTAAAATAAATCCATCTTATACTCTGTTTCGTATAAATTGTTGTAACGACCCAGTCGGTCATTTTGAGCATTTGCATACCGCTCAGCTAATTGAAGTCTTGAGCAGCATTGTATGACGTATTATGACTTGTGTGAATCCTCGGTTTTGGTTTCAGGCGATCTAGAGTTTGATTTGGAAGAATGAATTTCAAGTTTGAAGTTTTAGGTTGGAAGAGTTGACCAAGTTTGACTTTTTAGTATTTGACCTCGGATTGGAGATGCTTTCAGTAGGTCCAGATGGTGATTTTGGACTTGGGCATATGTCCGGATTTGCATTTGGATATTTATAGAAGGTTTCGACTCTAATTGGAAAAAGTTTGAAATTTGAAGGTTTGGAAAGTTCATAAGTTTGACCGAGAGTTTACTTTGAGGATATCAGATTCGGATTGTGGTTCGGGGAATTTTAATAGCTTCATTATGTTAGTTGGCACTTGTGCGCAAAATTTGAGTTCTTTCCGAGTTGACTTTTCAAGAGCTATGGAGCTTGGATTGAGACGCTTTTTGAGGAAGTTTTCACCATATGGATTGGGGTAAGTATTTTCTACTCAATTTTGATTATATTTCATGAATCTATTATCATTTTTGGCATTTGGTCGATGAACTCAACAGAGAAATTGGGCGTTTTGTCTAAAGTTTCATAAGTGAATTTTTGAATTTTGAATATCTATTGGGTGTCAGATTTGAGTGAAACTAGTATGGTTGGAATCGTAATTAAATGGGTTGTTAGATTATTTGAGTTTTGTCGGGTTCCGAGGTACGGGCTTGGGTTTGATTTTTTGGTTGACTTTAGGCTTTTGATTAAAGATTCCACCTTTATCGATTGGGTTTGTTTCCATTGGCATTATTTGATATTCTTGAGTTGCTTTTGGCTAGGTTTGAGACTTTCAAAGATCGGTACGCGTGAGATGTATTCTTGGAGTATCGTTTGGCTTCTCAGGTATTGGACTTGGTCTTTTCGAGGTAAGTAACACTTCTAAACTTGGTACTGAAGGTATGGATCCGTAAATATACATGTTATATGTTTGGTGAGAGGTAACACACATGCTAGGTGACAAGTGTGCACCGTGTGAATTATAGCTCAGTTAATTCTGTGGTACTGTGTAGTTGCCTAATCTTATCTGTATCCCTGAACTTTCTACGTGCAAGAGTAATTGAACGATGATCCATGTTAGAAATCATGTTTAGGCTATATGCTTATTCTTTTGGGACCCACTGAGGTCATCTCTGTTGTTTAGTTATTTGCTTAAATTGCATTTACATAATCAGTCGTATTCATTAATTTACATATCACATCTCATTCTCTGTTATTATTTGTTGTCACATCTTGTTATTATCATTGTTTGGGTTATTTGGCATGATATTTGTGAGCCCGAGAGACTGGAGAGATTGATGACCGAATTGGGGCCTAAGAGCCGAATTGTGAGTTAATATTGATGGGATCGAGCTGTACGCCGCATCATTTATTATTGATTCATTAGGGGATCGGGATGCACGATGCAACAAACAATATTGATTCATGATAGGATCGGGCTACATGCCGCAGTAGATTATATTAGCTCTTGGGAAGGATCCTCCCCTCCAGAGTCTGCACACCCATAGTGAGCGCAGTTTCTATTGATTCATGATAGGATCGGGCTGCACACCGCAACAAGTACTGTATAGTGCTAAGTGATTGAGCGTGATGAGTGGGAGACTGTGATGTTGAGTACTCTAAGAGTGTGAGTAAATGATTTCATCATTGTGACACATTGCACCTGACATGTATACTTGACATACAGGCATAGAGATGCATTTCCTCATGTTACACGGTTTGGTGACATTTATGACATCACTTGCCCATTGACATGTAGGTATAGAGATGTACTTTCCTCATGCTATCTGAGATTGAATGACCTTAAGCAGAGTGGATGACTCTTGAGAAGGTTCTAAAGGATTCATGATTTATATGTGGTAATTAAGAATTTTTCGGACATGTATATGGCTAGAATATGGGATTTGCATCGGAAGGTGACGATACTTGAGGTGTTTCTATATAATCATGAGTTCCATATCTTAGTATCTGGAAGGTGATGAAATGACTTCAGATTCACATAAGGTCTCCTAAGAGTGAGTGTCTTGTCTGTGGAACTTTTGGGGTGCTTAAGAGGGAATACAATGGCTTATGGGCCTTGGGGAGGTGTGGTTTTAAGCTAGGGTCTTTTATGATGAGCTTTGGGTAAGGATCACAGTTTATTTTTCAGGAGAAGTGTCAACTTCAGGATAATTTGGAAGGAACTCAGAGAAATAGGACAACTTGGTAGTAGGTTAGATTATCACGGTAATGGATATGATTGGTTTTTTGTGTACTTATGATGTGATGATTCTCTATAGGTATTTTTTGGCAATACTCTTGGGTTTGGCGATCTGCATGGCTTGGTTGAGTTAGAGGGATTTGGTTCTAATGTCTTGGTTATGTGCAAATGGGTTTCGAGTATGTATTCTGCTGCTGACTCAAAGTTGATTACGAGATTCTTGTGCTTTTCATATGACGGTATGATAGATGCGGTGTTGTAATGACCCGATCAGTCATTTTGAGAGTTAGCTCCCTGATCCCCTAATTATTTCTTTCCACACCTTTATATCTACTTATGGGACTTGTCGGAATGATTAGTCGTGAATTTCAGAGACTTTTTGGACACAATCCCTAATTATGAATTTAAGCCTTAGAAGTTAGACCATAGTCGAAACTGTGTGAAGACAGATCTGGAATGGAATTTCGTTGACTCCGTTAACTCCGCTGGGTGCTTTTGGGATAAGGAGCGTGTTCACAATGTATTTTCGAGGTCTATAGTAGACTTAGGCTTGAATTGGCGAAAGTTAGAATTTCAGCGATTTCGGCCGATAAGTGGAATTTTGATATCGGGCTCGGAATGGGATTCCAAAAGTGGATGTAGGTCCGTAATGTCATTTTTGACCTTTGAGTCAAATTTCAGGTCATTCAAACTAGTTTTGACGTATTTCAGCATCAGTTGTGGATTTTGGAAATTTCATAAGTTCTTAGGCTTGAATCCATGCATAATTGGCGATTTTGATGTTATGTGATGTGTTTTGGAGGCTCGACTAAGTTTGGATAAGGTATTAAGACTGGTTGGTAAGTGACCTCAGGGATGTTTCAGATGCTCAACGGGTTGATTTTGGACTTAGAAAACCAATTAAAGCATTGCTGGTTATGGTGTTTCACACCTGCGGATGGGGAGCCGCAGGTTGCACACGCAAGTGCGGACGGGGTCTTCGTAGGTTTGGGATTGACCTGGGTCAGTCAGACTCGCAGGTGCGGCGAGAGTTTCGTAGATGCGGCCCCAGCCCTTTTAGTGAGATTTCGCTCCTACGATGTGTTTTCCGCAGGTGCGGGACCGCAAGTGCGGTCCAAGGGGGCGCAAGTGCAAGATCGCTGGGCAATTTATACCAAATTCGAGGGTTTAAAATTCATAATTTTAAAAATGATTGGGAGCTCGGGATTAGGCGATTGTGAGTGGGTTTTGAAGAGAAGACTCATAGGTAACGATTCTTAACCTTATTTCACTTGTATATCATTAATCTATAGCAATTTCTTCCATATAATCAAATGAATTTGGGTGAAAATTCATGAAAATGAGAGGAAGGTTCCCAAAACAGAATTCGAGAATTTAATGAGATTTTTGCGTCGGTTTTCGATGATTCTTGTTTGAGTGACTTCATGAGGGAATGGGTGTTCTAAATTTGTAACTTTCACACGTTTCCAAGACGTGGCTCCGGCGGATCTTTTTGGCAATTTCCTAATTTCGCGTTTTAGCCTTGAACTAATTGGCTAGATCGATTTCTTACAATGATATTTACATTACGCAATTGAATTGAATAGATTTGGGCCATTCGGAGTCGGGTACTCGTGGCAAGAGTGTTGTTTTGAGTTGAGTAGAGCAGTCGAGGTAAGTGGATTTCCTTACTCTGTGTTGGGGACTTCCCCTTAGGTTGTTTTGATTCTATTTGTTGTATGGTCACCGTGTACGTGAGGTGACGAGTACGTGCACGTGCCATTGTTGCAAAAATTCCATTTTTCCTTCCATGCCGTAAATCATTTCACTCTTATTTCAATGTTTAATGTGCTAATTGTGTAGTTTAGATTAGGAAGGAGTATGTCTATCTGTTTTACCTGCATTTCCTATTTGATACTTTGTCTTGCCTGTGACTTTTTGTTGGTTAATTTCCCAATGCACACGCAAGTGTACGTGGTCGACAAGTAATATAGGAATTG
>ML303002.1:0-34197 GCA_005239505.1 Nicotiana paniculata
CTTTAAAGACCAGACAAGAATGACCCACAAAACCCTAATAAATCTATTTATAGTGGGCCAAAAATCGGGGCCAAATCGGATAAAAATACCCCTTCAAGTCAACTTTGCGTTCGCGTTTTAAAACCCTAGTTTCCAGGTCATCACCACATTAATGATATGCGGTTCGCATTGTTGATCAGCATTTCGCATTGTTGATATGCGGTTCGATTGTTGGTATGCGACCGCAGATGGGCATCGCATTCTTGAGGCATCATCAGGCACACGGGATTCTGCGGTTAATTCTGCGGCTCGCATGTGAGTTATGCGGTCGCATAATCGACCGCATTCTTGTTCTTGAATTTCGCCAATCTTTCTGTTGAGGTCTGCGATCCCTTGGTGCATTATGCAATTTGCATGTTAGTTCTGTGAAATCCTCTTGTCAAATATCCGATCGCATAGTGTTAATTTCTTCCCTTTTTATCTCCTTTGATCTCTTTTCCATGTTCTTGAGTGTTTAAGCCTCATGTACTGCAAAACATCATAATTCTATAAGTAAAAAGAGTAAATGCTCTTGAAACAAGCTATAACCTAAGCAATTTCGTATTAAATGTGCCGAAATTCTCCGGTACATCAGACCCACCTACATCCATATAAAAGATGTAGCACCCCTGGCAAAAGAGACGTTAGTGCTGTGGAATAGTACTAGTATGTATAAACAAACTTTATCACAAGTATAATCAAGCAATACACAATTAAGGAACAACAATAGAACTAATTAATCAATGCACGTGGAAGGAAACAACCAAAATCAAACAAGATGCACAATCTCTCCTTTTTCCCTTTCAACATCATCATATTCAAGAGCTCATAGATTTTCATNTGCTCAATTCAGTCACATTGTTTCACAATACTCTTTTTCATTACTTTCCACGTGTGGCTTTCAACTATTTTACACATTCCCACATTTGAGCACATTATCAATCTTTCGTTCATTACACATCAAACACCTTTCACAACTTCATATATCATAGTAGTATGACAATCATCTAGGAAAATCTGAGAATAGAATCTCACGCCTCAACACGTTTTAACAATCAATTCACATATTTCCAAACAAGGTACACATACCAAATACTCGGACCCAACAAGAGGATTCTACGAAGGTTAAAGTTAGTCATACATACCTGGGGTCGAAATTTCTTTTTAACTTTTACTCACAAATCACCTGACCGACTAGTACTGTCAATCTAGTTCACAATTAAACATATTCAACTCAGAATTGGAAACCATGCATACAATTTGAACTCTTTTTAAGCATTTATCAACTGCTATGTGACTCCCTGCTTTTAAATTGCCAACCCCTTATTTGCGAACTTTACCCCAACCCGCTTCCCCTTACTAGATTATGGACATTAATGATCATGAATGCAAGGTATAAACTTATATTTTCAAGAATCAATTCATGAGAGTCCCCCTTTTGTTTAAAATCAGAAAACTAATGAAAAGGGTTTGGGGATTCTTACCTGTTAGAATGAAGAAGAAGATGATTACTCGAAATTTCCAGGCCTGAGTGACTTTCAAAATCCAATTGGTAAAGAAGAAGCTTTCTCCCTCAAGAACCCTCTCTCCCCTCTCTCTAATTTTGTTCAGAAAATGGTTAAAAATGAAGGGGAGGGGTGTTTTAATGAACTGGGGTCGGGTTTTAAAAATTAAAAAAATAGGACCCGACACAAGAATGCGGTCAGGAATGCGATCACATTCCTGACATGCGGTTCGCGGATCTGACCGTACAATGGCCCTCAAGATGGACCAAAAATCCAAAACACACTGCCCAGGTGTGCGACCAATTGTGCGGTCCGCATACACGTTATGCGATCGCATACTGGACCGAATATTGACTTCAAACGGGACAGTATTCTGCCTAGGTATGCGACCATTATGCGGTCCGCATACACGCTTTGCGATTGCATAGTGCGTCGCATAACACATACTTTCTGGAAAATTATATTCTTTAAGTTTGGGGGTACTTTTTACTCAATTCAGGTCTGTTTCAAAGAGTCCCACAATAAAACAACTCGGGGACTTGTTCGGCATTATTTTTAAACAAGAAATTTTTATGGGTCCTTACATTCTCCCCCCCTTAAAATCATTCGTCCTCGAATGAGGGCTTTGAAAATCATTTCGTTTTGAAAGCATGATATGCAACTTCCAGATTTTCACAACTCCGATCTTTCAGAAAAATTTCGCCAGAGTTCCCTTTGTAATTAGATCTATCTACCTGCCAGAGAGCCCCTGAAACATATTTCCAAGCACCATTACACAGTTTTAATCACCCAATAACTCACACACAATGTTGTTACTCCAACAATTTGCAGACATTCAATCATTTTGTCAACTACACATAGTTCTTTCTTCTTATACCACAAGTTTGTTCATGGTTCACATTGCACATACTTGGTCATTTTAATGAGTCCCATACAACCCAATCACTTCAATATACTATATTCATTTCAATTAATTACTACCAACCTATTATACCATTAATCACTTGCCTAACACATATGTTTCACAAAACGTTCATTTACCTCAAGGGTTGCACACTACCCCAAATAGAACAGCGAGTCCGGTTTTAGCACACATTGGGAAATTACAGCAATAAGGCAACTAGGGGAAGATGGGGTGCTTTTGCACAGAACCGAACGTAAAGTATAATGTTGCTTAGAGGAGAGGGTTCTAACATCACTACTAGACTTGTTCAAATAAGTGGGGATATCTTTCTTTCATCTCATTTTCCGCCTCCCACGTGGCTTCCTCAACGCGTTGACTTCGCCATAATTCTTTAACTGAAGCAATTTCTTTGTTCCTCAATCTACGGACTTGTCTATCAAGAATAGCAACCGGAACCTCCTCATACGATAATTATTTACTAACCTCAATGGTCTCAACTGGCACGATGGCTGATGGATCTCCAACCACTTTATTCAACATGGACACATGGAACACCGGGTGCACTGATGACAATTCAGGGGGTAATTCAAACCTATAAGCCACTTGTCCTATCCTTTGAGCAATCCGATATGGCTCGACATACCTTGGGCTCAATTTCCCTTTCTTCCCAAACCGCGTCACTCCCTTCATGGGAGATACTTTCAAGAATACCCAATCATCAACTTGGAATTCCAATTCTCTTCGACGAACGTCCGCATAGGATTTTTGATGGCTTTGTGCGGTTTTCATCCTCTTCCGAATGACTCTGACTTTTTCCAATGCCTGGTGCACAAGATCTGGCCCTAACAACTCTGCTTCACCAACCTCGAACCACCCAATCGGAGATCTACACCTCCTTCCGTACAATGCCTCAAATGGGGCCATCTGAATACTAGCGTGAAAGCTTTTATTGTAAGCAAATTCGATAAGGGGTAAATGATCATCCCAACTACCCTTGAAGTCCAATACACAAGCCCTTAACATATCTTCAAGCGTCTGAATAGTGCGCTCTGCCTAACCATCAGTCTGCGGGTGGAAAGCTATGCTGAGATTTACCTGAGTACCCAAACCTTGTTGAAGTTTCCTCCAAAAATTAGCTGTGAACTTGGCTCCCCGGTGTGAAATAATAGAAACAGGAGTACCATGAAGCCTGATTATTTCCTTAGTATACTACTGAGCGTACTGTTTTGCAGTATTGGTGGACTTGACTGGCAAGAAGTGAGCTGATTTCGTGAGTCAGTCCACTATTACCCAAATCGAGTCGAACTTACGCTGAGTGCGAGGTAACCCTACCACTAAATCCATGATGATCATTTCCCATTTCCCCATTGGAATTTCCATAAGCTGAGTTAACCCACCCGGCCTCTGATACTCGGCCTTCACCTGCTGACAATTCAGACATTTAGATACAAAGTCCGCCACACCTCTTTTCATACCGCTCCACCAATAAATTTCCCGGAGATCTTGATACATTTTCGTGGAACCTGGGTGCACGGAATACCTGGAATTTTGAGCTTCCGCCATCACCCTCTCCTGAAGATTATCCACATTGGGAACACATAACATTGCTCCCGAGCGAAAATGCCGAAACCTTGCTATTCAAAACTGCCTCCTTCAATTGCGCCAATGCTGGATCCATAAACTGCTTCACCTTAACTTCCGCTACAAGTGATGATTCTGCCACATTATGCACCATGACCTTCCCCTTGTCTGAGGTCGAGAGACAGACCCCTATACTAGCCAACTGACAAACCTCCCGAGCCAACAGCCTGCGATATTCCTCCAAATGAGCCAGACTACCCATAAACTTTCGACTGAGAGCGTTGGCCACTACATTTTCTTTCCCTGGATGGTACAGAATGTTCATATCATAATCCTTAAGCAATTCTAACCATCACCACTGCCTTAAATTTAACTCCTTCTGCCTGAACAAATATTGGAGACTCTTGTGGTCTGAGAACACGTCTACACGGACCCTATACAAATAATGTCGCCAGATTTTTAATGCAAACACAACTGCTGCGAGTTCTAAATCCTGCGTCGGATAATTCTTCTCGTGATTCTTGAGTTGCCTGGAAGCATAGGATATAACCTTCCCGTGTTGTATCAACACACATCCCAAACCAACCCTTGAAGTATCGCAAAAAACCACAAATCCCTCTGTGCCTTCTGGCAATGTTAACATCGGTGCTGAAGTCAATCTTGATTTCAATTCCTGAAAGCTCTTCTTGAAAGCATCGGACCATTGGAACTTAGTTGCCTTCTGCGTCAATTTAGTCAATTGGGAGGCGAGGGTAGAGAACCCCTCCACAAACCTCCGATAATACCCGGCTAGACCCAAGAAACTGCGAATCTCTGTCGGGGTCGTCGGTCTAGGCCAATACTTCATTGCTGTGATTTTCTGGGGGTCAGCCTTAATCCCTTCTCTGGAAACAACATGACCCAAAAAATGTGACTGACTCCAACCAAAATTCACATTTTGAAAACTTGGCATACAATTGGTGTTGATGAAGAGTCTGCAGAACTGCTCTGAGGTGATTAGCATGGTCCCCCCGACTGCGCGAGTAGACAAGGATGTCATCAATAAAAACAATCACGAAGGAGTCCAGAAACGGTTTGAAAACCCGATTCATAAGATCCATGAATGCCGCTGGAGCATTGGTCAGTCCAAAGGAAATTACCAAGAATTCAAAATGGCCATAACGAGTTTTGAAGGCGGTCTTAGGATTATCCTGCTCTCTGATCTTCAATTGGTGATATCCCGACCAGAAATCAATTTTGGAGAAGAAGATCGCACCCTGCATTGGTCGAACAAATCATCTATCCGAGGCAGTGGATACTTGTTTTTGATAGTGACTTTGTTGAGCTGCCGATTATCAATACACATCTGAAGCGACCCATCCTTCTTCCTAACAAAAAGAACCGGAACGCCCCACGACGACACACTTGGCCGAATGAACCCCTTCTCTAATAAGTCTTTCAACTGCTCATTTAACTCCCTCAACTCTGCTGGCGCCATTCTATACGGTGGAATGGATATTGGCTGCGTATCTGGTAATACATCAATCCCGAAATCAATCTCCCTATCTGGCGGAATCCTTGGAAGCTCTTCCGTAGACACCTTAAGAAACCCCGTTCACGACTGGAATGGAATCGGGGGCAGGTACTTCTGAAGCGGTGTTCGCAACCCGGACCAAGTGATAAATACACCCCTTTCTAATCATATTCGAGGCCTTAAGGTAGGAAATAAACCTACCCTTCATCACCACACCATTCCCTTTCCACTCAATAACTGACTCCTTAGGAAACTCTAGTCTCATAATTCTGGTTCGACAGTCGAGATCGGCAAAGCACGAGTAAAGACAATCTATCCCCATGATAACATCGCTCTACCATCCCAAGTTCGATAAGATCGGCCGTGGTATCTTGACCACACACCGTGATAACACAATTCCTTTAGACTCGCGCGACTGTAATGGAATCACCAACCGGAGTCGACACAGAGAACGGCTCATGAAGCTGTTCGGGTTCTATCCCAAAACTTGAAGCAATAAATGGGGTAACATAGGACAAGGAGGACCCCAGGTCAATAAGAGCATAACAATCAAGGGTTTGGACTGTCAGAATACCTGTAACAACATCTGGGGATTGCTCCGCACTCTGGAGACCACTCAAAGCGTAGAACCGGCTGGGTCCACCTCTACCACGAGCCCCACTTCTAACTGCACCACTCCTTGCTGGAGCTGGAGGACATACTGAAGATGCGGTGACTGAAGAGCCAGACGGCTGAGCAAAACCACTACCCATGCCCTGACTGGGCGCACGACAATCCCGCTGAATATGACCCCTCACCCCACAACCGTAGCATATGGGGATATCCAGGTAATAAGACTCGGTATGGAACCTCCCACACTTAGGGCACAGAGCCCTCCTCTACTACTGGAACCGCCCTCCTGGACGACCGGACTGATGGGGTCTCCTGCTTCCTGATCTTGGCCCCCAGTGACTGCTCTGCTGATAACGAGGCACTGATGGCGGTGCACTGGATGAGGACTGAGCATAAGACTGGGACAGCCCTGATGGCCCTCTCCCTGAACCGGTCTCCCTCCTCCAACTGAACTCCCTAAGTGGCCCGCTGACCGGGCCCTGCTAATACTCTCCCTCTCCGACCTTATCTTCAATTTTCTAGCCTCCATGGCCTGGGCGAATCCCACTATTTTACCATAATTCATGTTTGAGTGCAAGGCAGCTATAGCAGCTTCATTCACAACCAAGGGACTGAGGCCCTGAACAAACCGTGGAACTCTGGCATCCATAGTCGATTCCAATTGAGGAGCGTACTTGGACAACCTCACGAACTCCATGTGGTACTCCCACACGCTCATATTACGCTGCTTGAGAACCTCAAACTCCATAGCACGGGCTGCCATAGTCTCGGCAGGCAAGAAGTGATCCATAAAAGAATCAACGAACTTAACCTATCTCGCTGGAGGGCTTCCCTCCCCACGGGAATCCTCCCACATCTTGAACCAGGAGTACGCTGCTCCCCTCAGCCTAAAAGATGCTAACTCAACCCTCTCTATCTCTGTGTCCTTTATAACCCGAAGCGTCTTGTACATTTCATCTAGAAAGTCCTGCGGATCAGCCTCTGGATCAATACCTGAGAACTCTGGTGGGCCCAACCTCAAAAACTGGTTGACTTTGGAACCGGCGGAATCTCCCTGTTCGCTAGAGGATGCAGGGGTAGCATGAGATCTTTTGGCCTGAGCGGCCACTAACTGGGTCAACATATGAATAGCTCCCCTGAGGTCCCCATCGGAAGTACCGGGACCTGGAGCTGGAACAGAGGAAGGATCAGGAATATCGGCGGGAGCGGTTGTAGCACCCTCCGCCACAGCAGGAATAGGAACACTCTGATCTGGAACAGATAGGCCAGATGGATTTAAGGTCGGGGATTCGCTCCAACCCGCACCATCAGGTATAGAATTTACGGCCACCCTTGGGGCGACATTGGCCTCTAGTCCGAGTCGAGCTCTCTTCCTTAGTGCCATCACTGAAAATTTTGGAACAGAGCACGTGTTAGGCAAGAATATTCTCATTTTCCACTTCACCGCACGATACAGAGTAACAATAAAAAGGGTGTTTCCTAAATGTCCATGTAGCCCCCAATTTATAGATGTGGTCGACAACACACCGATAAGAAGGGCTCTACTAGACATGGCTCCGAGACATCCTAGGACACTTTCAAAACCTTAGGCTCTGATACCAAGTTTGTCACGCCCCAAAATCGACGGACGAGACCGGCACTCGACCTGGTGATCCCCAGTCAAGCGAACCTGATTTGCCTTTCCCACCCAACGCGTTTCCCCGTGTTTATAACATTCATTATTTATGTGAAATGGTGAGATAAGCTTAAAAGTGCGTGAATACCACATTAAGTCCAATTTATACATATTACATACGCCACTTCCCGATACGGACCACGATTACAATTACATACAACCACTGCCCAAAATATACATATACATATACGCCCATATAGTGTCTACGGAGTCTCTTAGAGTACTAGGAGCTTATTAAATAATTTCCAGCAACAAGGCCCCGGCTATACCTACATTACATAATACACTCAAAAAGTAGAAGGCCTGAACTACACATGGCCCCGAGAGGAAGTGGGGCTCACCAGCACAGCCGAAAAGGATGAGGAGACGACACCACTAACGGCGAGCTGTACAACCTGCTATGGACCCACCTACATCCATATAAAAGATGTATCGCCCCCGGCAAAAGGGATGTTAATATATAGGAATAGTACTAGTATGTATAAACAAACTTTATCCTAAGTACAATCAAGCAATACACAATTAAGGAACAACAATAGAACCAATTAATCAATGCACGTGGAAGGAAACAACCAAAATAAAACAAGATGCACAATCTCTCCTTTTTCCCTTTCAACATAATCATATTCAAGAGCTCATAGATTTTCATTTCAGTAGTGATAACGATCACATTCCATCCTTATTACCTCGGCCACCCTTATCACCACAACCCATCAACCTTATTCCTTCATGTTGCGGCGCGCAACCCGACCCTGCCTAACAATTTTAATTCACAGCACAATCACAAACAATTTCATCACAAGAATCACCAGTTCAAAGAATAAAAATTCATATCAACGACTTATTTATTTGGGCCCAAGGCACCATAACTCTTATCAAGTAGTAATTTCATGAACACCGGTGTTGCCACAATCGCTTAATTCAGTCACATTGTTTCACAATACTCCTTTTCATTACTTTCCACGTATGGCTTTCAATTATTTTACACATTCCCACATTTGAGCACATTATCAATGTTTCGTTCATTACACATCAAACACCTTTCACAACTTCATATAGCATAGTAGTATGACAATCAACTAGGAAAATCTGAGAATAGAATCTCACGCCTCAACACGTTATAACAATCAATTCACATATTTCCAAACAAGGTACACATACCAAATACTCGGAGCCAACAAGAGGATTCTACGAAGGTTAAAGTTAGTCATACATACCTGGGGTCAAGATTCCTTCTTAACTTTTACTCACAAATCACCGGACCGACTAGTACCGTCAATCTAGATCACAATTAAACATATTCAACTAAGAATTGGAAATCATGCATACAATTTGAACTTTTTTAAGCATTTATCAACTGCTATGTGACTCCCTGCTTTTAAATTGCCAAACCCTTATTTGCGAACTTTACCCCAACCTGCTTCCTCTTACTAGATTATGGACATTAATGATCATGCATGCAAGGTATAAACTTATATTTTCAAAAATCAATTCATGAGAGTCTCTTTTTTGTTTAAAATTAGAAAACTAATGAAAAGGGTTTGGGGATTCTTACCTGTTAGAATGATGAAGAAGATGATTACTCGAAATTTCCAGGCCTGAGTGACTTTGAAAATCCAATTGGTAAAGATGAAGCTTTCTCCCTCAAGAACTCTCTCTGCCCTCTCTCTAATTTTGTTCAGAAAATGGTTAAAAATGAAGGGGAGGGGTGTTTTAATGAACTGGGGTCGGGTTTTAAAAATTAGAAAAATAGGACCTGACACAAATGCAGTCAGGAATGCGATTACATTCCTGACATTTGGTTTGCGGATCTGACCGCACAATGGCCCTCAAGATGGGCCAAAAATCCAGAACACACTGCCCATGTGTACGACCAATTGTGCGGTCCGCATACACGTTATGCGATCGCATACTGGACCGCATAGTTGACTTCAAATGGGGACGTATTCTGCCTAGGTATGCGACCATTATGCGGTCCGCATACACGCTGTGCGTTGCATAACACCTACTTTCTGGAAAATTATATTCTTTAAGTCTGGGGTACTTTTTACTCTATTCAGGTCTGTTTCAAAGATTCCCACAATAAAACAACTCGGGGACTTGTTCGGCATTATTTTTAAACAAGAAAATTTTATGGGGCCTTACATCCTCCCCCCCTTAAAATCATTCGTCCTCGAATGAGGGTTTTGGAAATCATTTCGTTTTGAAAGCATGATATGCAACTTCCAGATTTTCACAACTCCGATCTTTCATAAAAATTTCGCCAGAGTTCCCTTTGTAATTAGATCTATCTACCTGCTAGAGAGCCCCCGAAACAAATTTCCAAGCACCATTACACAGTTTTAAGCACCCAATAACTCACACACAACGTTGTTACTCCAACAATTTGCAGACATTCAATCATTTTGTCAACTACACATAGTTCTTTCTTCTTATACCACAAGTTTGTTCACGGTTCACATTGCACATACTTGGTCGTTTTAATGAGTCCCATACAACCCAATCACTTCAATATACTATATTCATTTCAATTAATTACTACCAACCTATTCTACCATTAATCACTTGCCTAGCACATATGTTTCACAAAACGTTCATTTACCTCAAGGGTTGCACACTACCCCAAATAGAATAGCGAGTCCGGTTTTACCACACATTGGGAAATTACAGCAATAAGGCAACTAGGGGAAGATGGGGTGCTTTTTCACAGAACCAAACGTAAAGTATAATTTTTCTTAGAGGAGAGGGTTCTGACATCACTACTAGACTTGTTCAAATATGTGGGGATATCTTTATTTCATCTCATTTTCTGCCTCCCACGTGGCTTCCTCAACGCGCTAACTTTGCCACAATACTTTAACTGAAGCAATTTCTTTGTTCCTCAATCTATGAAATTGTCTATCAAGAATAGCAACCGGAACCTCCTCATACGATAATTCTTCATTAACCTCAATGGTCTCAACTGACATGATGGCTGATGGATCTCCAACCACTTTCTTCAATATGGACACGTGGAACACCGGGTGCACTGATGACAATTCAGGGGGTAATTCCAACCTATAAGCCACTTTTCCTATCTTTTGAGCAATCCGATATGGCCCGACATACCTTGGGCTCAATTTACCTTTCTTCCCGAACCGCATCACTTCCTTCATGGGAGATATTTTCAAGAATACCCAATCATCAACTTGGAATTCTAATTCTCTTCGACGAACGTCCGCATAGGATTTTTGACGGCTCTGAGCGGATTTCATCCTCTCCCGAATGACTCTGAATTTTTCCAATGCCTGGTGCACAAGATCTGGCCCTAACAACTCTGCTTTACCAACCTAGAACCACCCAATCGGAGATCTACACCTCCTTCCGTACAATGCCTCAAATGGGGCCATCTGAATACTAGCGTGAAAGCTATTATTGTAAGCAAATTAGATTAGTGGTAAATGATCATCTCAACTACCCTTGAAGTCCAATACACAAGCCCGTAACATATCTTCAAGCGTCTGAATAGTCCGCTCTGCCTGACCATCAGTCTGCGGGTGGAAAGCTGTGCTGAGATTTACCTGAGTACCCAAACCTTGCTGAAGTTTCCTCCAAAAATTAGCTGTGAATTGGGCTCCTCGGTCTGAAATAATAGAAACTGGAGTACCATGAAGCCTGATTATTTCCTTGGTATACAACTGAGCATACTGTTCTACACTATCGGTGGACTTGACCGGCAAGAAGTGAGCTGATTTCGTGAGTCGATCTACTATTACCCAAATCGAGTCGAACTTACGCTGAGTGCGAGGTAACCTTACCACTAAATCCATGTTGATCATTTCCCATTTCCACATTGGAATTTCCATAAGCTGAGTTAACCCACCAGGCCTCTGATGCTCAGCCTTCACCTGCTGACAATTCGGACATTTAGATACAAAGTCCACCACACTTCTTTTCATACCGCTCCACCAATAAATTTCTCGGAGATCTTGATACATTTTCGTGGAACCTGGGTGCACGGAATACCTAGAATTTAGAGCTTCCTCCATCACCCTCTCCCGAAGATTATCCACATCGGGAACACATAACCTTCCCTGGCACTGCAAAACACCATCATCTCTCCCGAGCGAAAATGCCGAAACCTTGCTATTCAAAACTGCCTCCTTCAATTGCACCAATGCTGGATCCATAAACTGCTTCTCCTTGACTTCCGCTACAAGTGATGATTCTTCCCCATTAGGCACCATGACTTTCCTCTCGTCTGAGGTCGAGAGACAGACCCCCAGACTAGCCAACTGACAAACCTGCTGAGCCAACGGCCTCCGATCTTCCTCCAAATGAGCCAGACTATCCATAGACATTCGACTGAGAGCGTCGGCCACTACATTTGCTTTCCCTAGATGGTACAGAATGTTCATATCATAATCCTTAAGCAATTCTAACCATCGCCGCTGCCTTAAATTTAACTCCTTCTGCCTGAACAAATATTGGAGACTCTTGTTGTCTGAGAACACGTCCACATGGTCCCCATACAAATAATGCCGCCAGAATTTTAATGCAAACACAACTGCTGCGAGTTCTAAATCATGCGTCGGATAATTCTTCTCGTGATTCTTGAGTTGCCTGGAAGCATAGGCTATAACCTTCCTGTGTTTCATCAACACACATCCCAAACCAACCCTTGAAGTATCGCAATAAACCACAAATCCTTCCGTGCCTTCTGGAAAAGTTAACACCGATGCTGAAGTCAATCTTGATTTCAATTAATGAAAGCTCTTCTCGCAAGCATCGGACCGTTGGAACTTAGTTGCCTTATGTGTAAATTTAGTCAATGAGGAGGCGAGGGTAGAAAATCCCTCTACAAACCTCTGATAATACCCAGCTAGACCCAAGAAACTGCGAATCACTGTCGGGGCAGTCGGTCTAGGTCAATCCTTCACTGCTGTGATCTTCTGGGGGTCAACCTTAATCCTTCTCTGGAAACAACATGACCCAAAAAATGTGAATGACTCCAACCAAAATTCACATTTTGAAAACTTGGCATACAATTGGTGCTGAAGAAGAGTCTGCAGAACTGCCCTGAGGTGATTGGCATGGTCCCCCTGACTGCGCGAGTAGACAAGGATGTCATCAAGAAAAACAATCACGAAGTAGTCTAAAAACGGTTTGAAAACCCGATTCATAAGATCCATGCAAGCCGCTGGATCATTGGTCAGTCCAAAGGACATTACCAAGAATTCAAAAGGCCATAACGAGTTCTGAAGGAGGTCTTAGGAATATCTTGCTCTCTGATCTTCAACTGGTGATATCCCGACCGTATATCAATTTTGGAGAAGAAGCTCGCACCCTACAATTGGTCGAACAAATCATCTATCCGAGGCAGTGGATACTTGTTTTTGATAGTGACTTTGTTGAGCTGCCGATAATCAATACACATCCGAAGCGACCCATCCTTCTTCCTAACAAAAAGAACCGGAGCGCCCCACAGCGGCCACTTGGCCGAATGAACCCCTTCTCTAATAAGTCTTTCAACTGCTCATTTAACTCCCTCAACTCTGCTGGCGCCATTCTATACGGTGGAATGGATATTGGCTATGTATCTGGTAATACATCAATCCCGAAATCAATCTCCCTATCTGGCGGAATCCTTGGAAGCTCTTCTGGAGACACCTTAAGAAACCCCGTTCACGACTGGAATGGACTCGGGGGCAGGTACTTCTGAAGCGGTGTTCGCAACCCGGACCAAGTGATAAATACACCCCTTTCTAATCATATTCGAGGCCTTAAGGTAGGAAATAAACCTACCCTTCATCACCACACCATTACCTTTCCACTCAATAACTGACTCCTTAGGAAACTCTAGTCTCATAATTCTGGTTCGACAGTCGAGTTCGGCAAAGCACGAGTAAAGCCAATCCATCCCCATGATAACATCGACATCTACCATCCCAAGTTTGATAAGATCGGCCGTGGTATCTCGACCACACACCGTGATAACACAATTCCTTTAGACTCGCGCGACTGTAATGGAATCACCAACCGGAGTCGACACAGAGAACGGCTCATGAAGCTGTTCGGGTTCTATCCCAAAACTTGAAGCAATAAATGGGGTAACATAGGACAAGGAGGACCCCAGGTGAATAAGAGCATAACAATCAAGGGTTTGGACTGTCAGAATACCTGTAACAGCATCTGGGGATTGCTCCGCACTCTGGAGACCACTCAAAGCGTAGAACCGGCTGGGTCCACCTCTACCACGAGCCCCACTTCTAACTGCACCACTCCTTGCTGGAGCTGGGGGACATACTGAAGATGCGGTGACTGAAGAACCAGACGGCTGAGCAAAACCACTACCCATGCCCTGACTGGGCGCACGACAATCCCGCTGAATATGACCCCTCACCCCACACCCGTAGCATATGGGGATATCCAGGTAATAAGACTCGGTATGGAACCTCCCACACTTAGGGCACAAAGCCCTCCTCTACTACTGGAACCGCCCTCCTGGACGACCGGACTGATGGGGTCTCCTGCTTCCTGATCTTGGCCCCCAGTGACTGCTCTGCTGATAACGAGGCACTGATGGTGGTGCACTGGATGAGGACTGAGCATAAGACTGGGATGGACCTGATGGCCCTCTCCCTGAACCGGTCTCCCTCCTCCAACTGAACTCCCTAAGTGGCCCGCTGACCGGGCCCTACTAATACTCTCCCTCTCCGACCTTATCTTCAATTTTCTAGCCTCTGTGGCCTGGGCGAATCCCACTATTTTACCATAATTCATGTCTGAGTGCAAGGCAGCTGTAGCAGCTTCATTCACAACCAAGGGACTGAGGCCCTGAACAAACCGTAGAACTCTAGCATCCATAGTCGATACCAACTGAGGAGCGTACTTGAACAACCTCACGAACTCCATGTGGTACTCCCACACGCTCATATTACCCTGCTTGAGAACCTCAAACTCCATAGCACGGGCTGCCATAGTCTCGGCAGGCAAGAAGTGATCCATAAAAGCATAAACGAACTCAGCCCATCTCGCCGGAGGACTTCCCTCCCCACGGGAATCCTCCCACATCTCGAACCAGGAGTACGCTGCTCCCCTCAGTCTATAAGATGCTAACTCAACCCCCTCTGTCTTTGTTGCCTTCATAACTCCAAGCGTCTTGTACTTTTCATCTAGAAAGTCCTGCGGATCAGCCTCAGGATCAATACCTGAGAAATCTGGAAGGGCCAACCGTAAAAACTGGTTGACTTTGTAACCGACGGAATCTCCCTGTTTGCTAGAGGATGCAGGGGCAGCATGAGATCTTTGGGCCTGAGCGGCCACTAACTGGGTCAACATATGAATAGCTCCCCTGAGGTCCCCATCGGAAGTACCGGGACGTGGAGCTGGAATAGAGGAAGGATCAGGAATATCGGCGGGAAGGGTTGTAGCACCCTCTGCCGCAGCAAGAATAGGAAAACTCTGATCTGGAACAGATAGGCCAAATGGATTCAAGGTCGGGGATTCGCTCCCACCTGCACCATCGGATACAAAATTTACGGCCACCCTTGGGGCAGCATTGGCCTCTAGGCCGAGTCGAGCTCTCTTCCTTGGTGCCATCACTGAAAATTTTGGAACAGAGCACGAGTTAGGCAGGAGTATTCTCACTTTCCACTTCACCGCACGATACAGAGTAACAATAAAAAAGGGGTTTCCTAAATGTCCATGTAGCCCCCAAGTTATAGATGTGGTCGACAACACACCGATAAGAAGGGCTCTACTAGACACGGCTCCGAGACATCCTAGGACACTTTTAGAACCTTAGGCTTTGATACCAAGTTTTTCATGCCACAAAATCGAGGGACGCGACCGGCACTCGACCGGGTGACCCCCAGTCAAGCGAACCTGATTTGCCTTTCCCACCCAACGCGTTTTCCCGTGTTTATAACATTCATTATTTATGTGAAATGGTGAGATAAGCTTAAAAGTGTGTGAATACCACATTAAGTCAAATTTATACATATTACATACACCACTTCCCAATATGGACCACGATTACAATTACATACAACTACTACCCAAAATATACATATACATATACGCCCACATAGTGTCTACGGAGTCTCTAAGAGTATTAGGAGATTATACAATACTTGCCGGAAAAAAGGACCCGGCTATACCTTACATTACATAATACACTCAAAAAGGAGAAGGCCTGAGCTGCACATGGCCCCGAGAGGAAGTGGGGCTCACTAGCACAACTGAAAAGGATGAGGAGAAGGCACCACTAACGGCGAGCTTAGCAACCTGCTATGGACCCACCTACATCCATATAAAAGATGTAGCGCCCCCGGCAAAAGGGATGTTAGTACTGTGGAATAGTACTAGTATTTATAAACAAACTTTATCCCAAGTAAAGCAATACACAATTAAGGAACAATGATAGAACCAATTAATCAATGCACGTGGAAGGAAACAACTAAAATCAAACAAGAAGCACAATCTCTCCTTTTTCCCTTTCAACATCATCATATTCAAGATCTCATAGATTTTCATTTCAGTAGTGATAACGATCACATTCCATCCTTATTACCTCAGCCACCGTTATTACCTCGGCCACCCTTATCACCAACCCATCAACCTTATTACTTCGTGTTGCGGAGCCCAACCCGACCCCGCCTGACAATTTTAATTCATAGCACAATCACAAACAATTTCATCACAAGAATCACCATTTCAAGGAATACAAATTCATATCAACGACTTATTTATTTTGGCCCAAGGCACCATAACTCTTATCAAGTATTAATTTCATGAACATGGTGTTGCCACAATCGCTCAATTCAGTCAAATTGTTTAACAATACTCTTTTTCATTACTTTTCACGTGTGGCTTTCAACTATTTTACACATTCCCACATTTGAGCACATTATCAATCTTTCGTTCATTACACATCAACCACCTTTCACAACTTCATACAGCACAGTAGCATGACAATCAACTAGGAATATTAGAGAATAGAATCTCACGCCTCAACACGTTTGAACAATCAATTCACATATTTCCAAACAAGGTACACATACCAACTACTCGGACCCAAGAAGAGGATTCTACGAAGGTTAAAGTTAGCCATACATACCTGGGGTAAAAATTCCTTTTTAACTTTTACTGACAAATCTAGTTCACAATTAAACATGTTCAAGCTAATTAGTTTCAATTACTCCATAAGCATGGAGTACTTCTCAAACTCTCTTTTGAACGTTAGTTTCTTTGTACTTGTGGTGAATTTGCATCAAAAAATTCATAGTACCGTCAATCTAGTTCACAATTAAAAATATTCAACTCAGAATTGGAAACAATGCATACAATTTGAACTCTTTTTAAGCATTTATCAACTGCTGTGTGACTCCCCCCTTTTAAATTGCCAACCCCTTATTTGCGAACTTTACCCCAACCCGCTTCCTCTTACTAGATTATGGACATTAATGATCATGCATGCAAGGTATAAACTTATATTTTCAAGAATCAATTCATGAGAGTCCCCCTTTTGTTTAAAATTAGAAAACTAATGAAAAGGGTTTGGGGATTCTTACCTGTTAGAATGAAGAAAAAGATGATTACTCGAAATTTCTAGGCCTGAGTGAATTTGAAAATCCAATTGGTAAAGATGAAGCTTTCTCCCTCAAGAACCTTCTCTCCCCTCTCTCTAATTTTGTTCAGAAAATGGTTAAAAATGAAAGGGAGGGGTGTTTTAATGAACTGGGGTCGGGTTTTAAAAACTAGAAAAATAGGTCCCGACACAAGAATGCGGTCAGGAATGCGATCGCATTCCTGACATGCGGTTCGCAGATCTGACCGCACAATGGCCCTCAAGATGGGCCAAAAATCCAGAACACACTGCCCAGGTGTGCGACCAATTGTGCGGTCCGCATACACGTTATGCGATCGCATACTGGACCGCATAATTGACTTCAAATGGGGCAGCATTCTGCCTAGGTATGCGACCATTATACGGTCCGCATACACGCTGTGCGATCACATAACACCTACTTTCTGTAAAATTATATTCTTTAAGTCTCGGGGTACTTTTCACTCAGTTCAGGTATGTTTCAAAGATTCCCACAATAAAATAACTCGGGGACTTGTTTGGCATTATTTTTAAACAAGAAAATTTTACGGGTCCTTACATCCTCACGCAATCACCCTATTGTTGAATCTTGTGTTGACAAGTTTTCAGTTATTATCCCTTTGTATTTTTCATGCACCAATTTCTATGGGAAGCGTAAAGACATCAACTTCAAGAATACAAAGGCATACATTGAGAAAGCTGTTACCGACCCTCTTAACATTCAGTGGATCATTGGAGAGATTCCACAACAAAAAGAAGGATCACTATAAAAAAAAAATTATTTCTTTATATACATTTTAAGTCTTTTATTTTTCTAATATGTTGGTAAATATTGACTTTTTTTTTTGTTTTTGCAGCGACTGTGGTGTATTTGTTGCTGCCTTTGCGGAGTATGTTAGTCTTGGAGAATTGTCAATCCCCGCAGAAGAAATTTCTGACATTGATCAACACCGTAGACGATATGGAGCGCTACTGTGGGACTATGCTAGAAAGAAGCAGGAAGATGGGGCAATTAGTTAAAGTGAGGTGACAGGCAGATTGGCAAGGAGAAAGGGTGCACCAGCTTTGAATGAGAAAACAAAAGTTTAGAAAAATAAGAAGTAGTTGTCATGTCTATGTATGAAATATGTAGTTCACTTTTTTTGTTGATGCTAGTTTAGAAAAAAGATAGTACACAAGTTGTTGAACATTATTTTTGTGTTTTAATTGTAGCAGACTTGCGCTACACTTACAGTAGCATTTTGTTTTGTTTTGTTTTGTTCTATACAGTTTAGTAGTTCAAATGAAAACAGCTTGTTGATTTTATCTTCACTTGTTGAATGTTTAGAGTACTTGTTCTTCATTATTTTATCATATAAATCCTTCCCAACTGATTTTTTATACTGTTATTCTATCAACTAAAAAAATGTAGTTATTTTGTTGTTAGAATACAAATTATCTACAATTTGGGAACACTGAATGTTAAAATTAAAAAAATGTAGTTATTTTGTTGTTAGAATACAAATTATCTACAATTTGGGAACACTGAATGTTAAAATTGTATATAGTTTTGTAGTTGAATCTGTATACAATTTGTAGAAAATATCTCCCGTTGTATTTAATTTGTATATATAAATCCTTTCCTATTGACTTAAAATGTATTTATTCTGTCAATTCAAGTTAATTTAAAATATTTTTGTAGTTGTATTGTAGATAAATATTAACTAGTATGTAAAGGATGCTTGAGATAGTCAAAACCAAATCACTCCATGACAGTATTATGTCAATACAGAAAAACATTTTAACAAAAAAAGAAAAAAATTGAAACTAACTACATTATGATCTTAAAAAGCTTCAACAATTACACACAAAATTCTGTTAACTTGAACACACATCTTTTGTTATGCCCTTCACCTCCACAGTTGCCACATGACACCTTGTACTTCTTTGACTTTAGTTCATCATATGTTTGTCACGCCCCGAAATCCCACCTTCGGGCCGTGATGGCATCTAAGGTTGAACCCGCTAGACAAGCCAATGTGTACAGATAAACTAACATGATAACACCGAATTAACAGAATAAACTAAATCAGTTCACAACTTAACAGCGGAAATAGATAAATTTTCAGAGCTAAGTAAAGACAACATAATACAACGTCGCAACAATTTTCCAAAAACCTGGAGTCACAAACTCACGAACTGTCTATAGGAGAGCTAAATACAAAGTCTGAAAAGAAATACATGACTGTCTCTGAAAACTAGAGGAAAAACAAGACAGAAATGAAGAACTAGGGATAGGAGAAATGCGAAGGCCCACGAACGCCAGCGGGTATACCTTGAAGCCTCTAAGGTGAACTGCAGGAGACTCCCTCAATGCTATCCACTGGGTCCGAGTGTGGGATCTGCACAACAATAAGATGTGCAGTGAAGCATCAGTACAACCGACCCCATGTACTGAGTAACTGTCGAGCCTAACCTCGGCCGAAGTAATGACGAGGCTAGACTTGACAACAAATGTTAACCTGTCCTATTCCACAACATATATATATATCGTGGAACAACAAAGCAAGAGATAAACAATTACGTAGGGGAATACGGGAACAGACAATGGGGTAACAGGTGAGATAGAGCAGTTAATTAAGCACATAGGAACAGACAACAAGGCAATTTATCAGATATATGCTAATGAAAGAAATATAATGCCAGAAATGTAATGAATGGCACGTCATCACCCTTCGTGCTTTTACTCTCTTCCTCACAATGCAATGTACGATGTAAGATAAAATGAATCCTGGCACGGCATCACCCTTCGTGCTTTTACTCTCTTCCTCACTATGCAATGTATGATGTAATCAAAGTAAATCATGGCACGACATCACCCTTCATGCTTTACACTCTTCCTCACCAATGCAATGGCAATTATCAAAATGGCAAGGAATGCAGCATAGTGGAATCACAAATCATGATCACCCGGCAAGGGGAAAATATCAGTCATTATCATAACAAATTGCCCGGCAAGGGTCTCAGCTATAACCAACCTTTTCAAGTATATCCTTTACAGTTGGGTCCTCAATAGGACCATTACATCACAAGTTCATCAACGAGGATTTTCAACAACAATCAACTTCCAAGTAGAGATAAATTCATAATACAATGGATATGGAAGTAAGGACAAGAATTTCATCAAAAATGGACTCACGGGCATGCTTGACACACAATGCATAGGTACTCGTCACCTCACCTATGCATTGGACATGATAAACACTTAACACATAGCATGCGATACCTATTCCCTCACCAAAGTTAGGCAAGACACTTACCTCGGGTCCAAAAATAGCAATCAAGCCTCTAACACCGCCTTTCCTTTTGAATTCAACTCCGGAACAAAAATATCTAGACATAATTAACTTAAGTACATCAATAATGACTCAATAAATCGATCCCTTAGCCTAATTATCCATTTCCTAGCATTCTTCCAAAAATACCAAAATTCGACCCCGGGCCCGCTTGCTCAGATTCCAATAATTCTCGAAGGGAACACTCACCCAGAGCCTAGGGATCATTAATATACGATTCTTACTTGATTTCATGGCCAATTCACAGAAACTTCTCAAATGATTACAAGTTCTAGGTTACTACCCAAATTCTTGATTTTTGCACTAATTTATGTAGGTAATTAATCTAGAATCCATGCATGAAGCTAATTTTTTAGTAGAGTTCACTTACCTAGAAGACCAGGTCGTTAGCCCTTAACAATGGAGGAAAATCGCCCAAGGAAGAAGAAAGAAATGAGAAAAATGGGTTTAAAACGCGTATATAAAACACACTGCCTACACAGTGATTCCGCACCTGCGGTCCCGCACCTCCGAGAAAAATCTCGCACCTGCGGAAATGGGCTGGGGAGCCTGGGCCTGCGCCTGCAGAGTGGAGACCGCACCTGCGGAAAATTTTCCGCACCTGCGATGATTTGCCAGGCCATTGGGTGATCGCACTTGCGATCCTGCGGTCCCGCACCTACGACTCGGCAACCGCACCTGCGGTCATACCACAACAGGTGCACCGACAGCTATGTTTTGCTGGTTTTTAGCCTCGTTAGGTGCCCGGAAGGCACCTGGGCCAACCGAGCCCTAGTCCAAATATACCAACGAGTTCCAAATCATAATACAGACTCGCTCGATCCTTTGGAACACCCAAAACAACGCTAAAACTCAAAGTCACACCCCCAAACCCCAAGAACCAAACTTAGGAACTTTAAGTTTTCTAGACTTCGCTAACAACGTGCCGAACTGACCTATACAACTCGGAATGACACCAAATTTCACAGATAACTCATACAACATATATTAAACCTGTTCCGAGCTCCGGAACCATAATACGGGCCTAGTAACACAGATTTCACATCAAAGTTCATTTTCAAAAGTCTTTCTTATTTTCAGAAAACAATTTTCTGTAAAAATTCATTTCTCGGGCTTGGGACCTCGAAATTCAATTCCGGGCATACGCCCATGTCCCATATTTTCCTATGGACCCTCCGGGACCGTCAAATCGCGAGTCTGGGTTCGTTTACCAAAAATGTTGACCAAAGTCAACTTTATTCCATTAATTATCATAAATTCAACACATTTCCACATAAAAACTTCCCAGCTACGTGCTCGGGTTGTGCACACACATCGAGGTGAGATTAACGGAGGCTTTCAGGGTCTCGGAACACAGTTTCTGCTAAATTACACAAGATGACCTTTTGGGTCATCACAATCTCCACCTCTAAAACAACTGTTCGTCCTCAAACGGACATAGAAAAGTACCTGAATCGGGGAAAAGGTGGGGATAACGGCTCCGTATATCGGGCTCGGACTCCCAAGTAGCTTCCTCAACAGGCTGACGTCTCCACTGAACACGAACCGAAGGATAACTCTTAAATCTCAACTGTCGCACCTGCCGATAATATGGCTACCGGCTCCTCCTCATAAGACAGATCCTTGTCCAACTGGACACCACTAAAGTCAAGTACATGAGATGGGTACACAATATACCTCCAGAGCATAGACACATGAAATACTGGATGCACGGCTGACAAACTAGGTGGTAAGGCAAGTCTGTAGGCCACCTCTCCTACCTTGTCCAGAATCTCAAATGGACCAATGTACCTAGGGCTCAACTTGCCCTTCTTTCCGAATCTCATCATGCCCTTCATGGAAGACACCCGAAGAAATACCCGGTCACCTATCATAAATGCCAATCTCGAACTCTGCGATCCGCATAACTCTTCTGCCTGGACTGAGCTGTACGAAGTCTATCCTGAATGATCTTCACCTTGTCCAAGGCATCCTGGACTAACTCAGAACCCAACAATCTAGCCTCTCCCGGCTCAAACCATCCGACTGGAGACCGACACCGTCTACCATACAACGCCTCATACGGAGCCATCTGAATGCTCGACTGATAGCTGTTGTTGTAGGCAAACTCAGCTAAAGGCAAGAACTGGTCCCGTGAACCACCAAAGTCAATAACACAAGCTCACAACATATCCTCCAAAATCTGAATAGTACGCTCAGACTGCCCGTCCGTCTGAGGATGAAATGCGGTGCTAAAATCAATCTGGGTGCCCAATTCTCGCTGAAATACTCTCCAGAAATGGGAGGTAAACTGAGTACCTCGGTCTGATATAATAGATATGGGCACACCATATAGTCTAACAATCTCTCTCATATAGATCCTTGCCAACTTCTCTGCTGAATACGAAACTGATACTGGAATGAAGTGCGCTGACTTGGTCAGCCTATCCACAACGACCCATACTACAGCAAACATCCTCTGAGTCCGTGGGAGTCCAACTACAAAGTCCAGGGTGATACACTCCCACTTCCACTAGGGAAGCTGAATCTGCTGCATCAAACCACCGGGCCTCTAGTGCTCGTACTTAACCTGCTGACAGTTCAAGCACCGAGCTACATAAGCTACAATATACTTCTTCATTCTACGCCACCAATAATGCTGCCGCAAGTCCTGGTACATCTTTATGGTGGCTGGATGAATGGAATATCGGGAACTGTGAGCCTCCTGTAGTATCAACTCACGAATGCCATCGACATCGGGTACACAAATACGACCCTGCGTCCTCAATACTCCCTTAGCATCAACCGTAACCTTTTTGGCATCTCCGTGCCTGACTCTATCTCTAAGAACACATAAGTGGCAATCATCATACTGCCTGGCCTGAATACGGTCATACAATGAAGAACGGGCCACGGTATGGGCCAAAACACTGCTAGTCTCAGAAACCTCCAATCTAACAAATCGGTTAGCTAACGCTTGAACATCCAAAGCAGGAGGTCGCTCTCCGACTGATAAATAGGCAAGACTACCCATACTAGCTGACTTCCGGCTCAAAGCATCGGCCACCACATTGGCCTTCCCCGAATGATAAAGAATGGTAATATCATAATCCTTCAGCAACTCTAACCATCTCCTCTGTCTCATGTTCAACTCCTTCTGTTTAAACAAATACTGTAAGATCTTATGATCCGTGAACACCTCACATGGCACACCATACAAGTAATGCCTCCAAATCTTCAATGCATGCACAATAGCTACTAACTCCAAGTCATGAATTGGATAGATCTTCTCATGGACCTTCAACTGACGAGAAGCATAGGCTATAACCTTGCCATCCTGCATCAACACTGCACCAAGGCCAGCCCGTGAAGCATGACAATACACGGTATACGATCATGAACCTGTGGGCAAAACCAACACTGGTGTCGTGGTCAAGGCTGTCTTGAGCTTCTGAAAGCTCGTCTCGCACTCATCAGACCACCTGAACTGGGCACTCTTCTAAGTCAACCTGGTCATCGGGGCTGCAATGGATGAAAAGCCGTTCACAAACCGGCGATAATAACCTGTTAAGCCCAAGAAACTCCGGATCTCTGTAGCTGAGGTAGGTCTAGGCCAATCTCTGACTCCTGAAATCTTCTTGGGATCCACCTGAACACCCTTTGACGATACCACATGGCCTAGAAAGGCAACTGAACTCAACCAGAACTCATAGTTGGAAAATTTGGCATACAACTGATTATCCCTCAGAGTCTGGAGAGATGACTCTAAGGTGCTGCTCATGCTCCTCTCGGCTGCGAGAGTATACCAATATATCATCAATGAAAGCAATCATGAATGAATCCAAATAAGGCCTGAACACTTGGTGCATCAACTCCATAAAAGCAGCGGGGGCATTCGTCAGCCTAAATGACATCACTAAGAACTCATAATGCCCATAACGAGTGCGAAAAGCTATCTTAGGGACATCAGATGCCCTAATCCTCAGTTGATGGTAACCAGATCTCAAGTCAATCTTGGAAAACACTGAAGCACCCTGAAGCTGGTCGAATAAATCATCGATCCTCGACAAAGAATACTTGTTCTTAATAATAACCTTATTCAACTGCCAATAGTCAATACACATCCTCATCAAGCCATCTTTCTTCTTAACAAACAATACTGGAGCACCCCAAGGAGAGACACTAGGCCTAATGAAGCCTTTATCCAACAAATCCTGCAACTGATCTTTCAACTCCTTCAACTCTGGCGGGGCCATACGATACGGCAGAGTAGAAATAGGCTGGGTGCCCTGAGCTAACTCAATACAAAAGTCAATATCCTTTTCGGGTGGCATACCCGACAGGTCAGCAGGGAAAACCTTTGGGAACTCACGAACCACGGGCACCGACTCCAGGGAAGGAACCTCGGTGCTAGAATCACGAACATAGGCCGGATAGGCCAAACAACCCTTCCCGACCATGTGCCGAACCTTCATATAAGAAATAACTTTACCAGAAGAATGACTAGGAGTTCCTTTCCACTCCAAACGAGGCACCCCTGGCAAAGCCAAGGTCACTATCTTGGCATGACAATCCAGAATAACATAATAGGGGGATAACCAATCCATCCCCAATATAACATCGAAGTGAACCATATCCAGAAGCAAAAGATCAACCTGAGTCTCCAGACCACCCATGACTACTAGGCAAGCACGGTAGACTCGATCTACCACTATAGAATCACCCACCGGTGTAGAAACATGCACAACAGTACTCAAGGAATCACAGGGCATACTCAAATAAGGGGCAAAATATGAAGACACATAGGAGAATGTAGAACCCGGATCAAATAACACCGAAGTCTCTCGGCTGAAAACTGAAACCGTATCTGTAATAACTGCATCAGAAGCCTCGGCATCAGGCCTGACAGGTAAAGCATAGCACCGGGGCTGAGCCCCTCCAATCTGATCATCTCTGGGTCGACCTACTGCGACCTGACCTCTACCTCTCGTGGCATGTTCTCCACCTCTATGAGTCTGACCCCTACCTCCATCCCTAGCTAGCTGAGGGGGTGGGGGTGCGCCTGACGCGGGAACCATGTCATGGGAACCCTGATACTGAGGACCACTAGAAGCTCGGGGACAATACCTGGAAATGTGCCCCGGAACACCACAAGAATAACACGGCCTCCGCTGATATGGCTGGGGACTCTGGAACTGTCCCTGACGACCCTGATAACCACCCTGGAAACTCTGAAGCGGCAGGGTACTGATAGGTGCTGATGGTGCACCAATAGGAGCTGGCGATGCAATGTGAGCTACCTGAAGTACCGACTGATAGGGTCTGGGAGGATGACCTCTGCCTGAAGAATCCCTGCCCCCAGATGAGGATCCACTGAAACGACCGAAGTGATGGGGCCTCTTGTCAGCCCCCTGACCACCACCCTGTGACATAATCATCTCAATCCTCCTGGCCACATTGGCCGTATCCTAGAATGATATATCAGTACCTGACTCTTTAGCCATCTGAAGTCTGATAGGCTGGGCCAATCCCTCAATAAATCTCCGAACCCTCTCCCGATCAGTGGGAAGTATCATAAGAGCATGTCGGGCTAGAGTGATGAACCTGGTCTCGTACTGAGTGACTGTCATAGATCCCTGCTGGAGACGCTCAAACAGCTTCTGAAGGTCCTCTCTCTGAGTAATGGGAAGGAACTTCGCCAAAAATACCTCTGAGGACTGAGTCCAAGTCAAAGGTGCAGACCCAGCAAGTTTGGCTAAGCAATAGTCTCTCCACCAACTCTTGGCTACGCCAGATAACTGAATAGTAGCGAAGTCAACCCCATTGGACTCCACTATGCCCATATTCCAAAGAACCTCATGACAACTGTCCAAATAATCCTGGGGATCCTCTGATGGTGAGCCAGTAAAACTAGCAGTGAACCTGTCCAGTCTCCACAAAGCATCCGCTAACATAGCTGCTTCCTCTGCTACCGGCGCTGCAATACCGGCTGAGCCACTCCGGTTGGCTGAGGTGCCGGAGTCTGAAATTGTGGAGCTATCTGCTCTGACGTGCGAGTGGCAGGAGTCTGGGTACCTCCCCCAGCCTGAGAGACGGCTGGTGTAGTAGGAAGAAGACCCGCCTGTGCTACACTCTCCATGAGTCCGACTAAACGGACAAGAGCTTCCTGAAGCACTGGGGTAGCTATGAACCCCTCTGGGACCTGAGCAGGTCCAACTGGGACTGCCGGAACTGGGACCTCCTCGTCAGACTCGACCTGAGGGTCCTCCACTGGGGCTGCTGCTCTAGGCTGAGACCGGCCCCGACCTCGGCCTCTAGCACGGCCTCGTCCTCGTCCTCGACCTCGACCTCTCGTAGGAGCTATAGCAGGAGTGTCGGGCTGCTGAGCGGAACCTAGGGAGGCACGCATCCTCGCCAACTGCGAGAGAATAGAATAGAAACTCAATTAGTACTCAGAATTCATATCGCACGACGGAGATGAAAAGAAATGTGGAGTCATCCTAACTTTGCAGCCTCTGGGGGGTAAATACAGACGTCTCCATACTGATCCCTCAGACTCTACCAAGTTTTCCGTGAGTTGTGAAACCTAAGCAACCTAGAGCTCTGATACCAACTTATCACGCCTCGAAATCCCACCTTCGTGCTTTTAAATATAAATCATGGCACGACGTCAACCTTCGTGCTTTTAAATATAAGTCATGGCACGGCATCACCCTTCGTGCTTTTACTCTCTTCCTCACTATGCAATGTATGATATAATCAATGTAAATCATGGCACGACATCACCCTTCGTGCTTTACACTCTTCCTCACCAATGCAATGACAATTATCAAAATGGCAAGGAATGCAGCATAGTGGAATCACAAATCATGATCACCCGGCAAGGGGAAAATATCAGTCATTATCACAACAAATTGCCCGGCAAGGGTCTTAGCTATAACTAACATTTTCAAGTATATCCTTTACAGTTGGGTCCTCAATAGGACCATTACATCACAAGTTCATCAACGAGGATTTTCAACAACAATCAACTTCCAAGTAGAGATAAATTCATAATACAATGGATATGGAAGTAAGGACAAGAATTTCATCAAAAATGGACTCACGGGCATGCTTGACACACAATGCATAGGTACTCGTCACCTCACCTACGCATTGGACATGATAAACACTTAGCACATAGCATGCGATACCTATTCCCTCACAAAAGTTAGGCAAGACACTTACCTCGGGTCCAAAAATAGCAATCAAGCCTCTAACACCGCCTTTCCTTTTGAATTCAACTCCGGAACAACAATATCTAGACATAATTAACTTAAGTATATCAATAATGACTCAATAAATCGATCCCATAGCCTAATTATCCATTTCCTAGCATTCTTCCAAAAATACCAAAATTCGACCCCGGGCCTGCTCGCTCGGATTCTAATAATTCTCGAAGGGAACACTCACCCAAAGCATAGGGATCATTAATATACGATTCTTACTTGATTTCATGGCCAATTCATAGAAAATTCTCAAATGATTACAAGTTCTAGATTACTACCCAAATTCTTGATTTTTGCACTAATTTATGTAGGTAATTAAGCTAGAATCCATGCATGAAGCTAATTTTTGAGTAGAGTTCACTTACCTTAGAAGACCAGGTCCTTAGCCCTTAACAATGGAGGAGAATCGCCCAAGGAAGAAGAAAGAAATGAGAAAAATAGGTTTAAAACCCGTATATAAAACACACTGCCTGCACAGTGATTCCGCACCTGCTGCTCGGGGACTGCACCTGCGGCTGGGGGACCGTACCTGCGGTCCCGCATATGCAAAAATGGGCTGGGGAGCCTGGGCCCGCGCCTGCGGAGTGGAGACCGCACCTGCGGAAAATTTTCCGCACCTGCGATGATTGGCCAGGCCATTGGGTGATCGCACCTGCGATGCTGGGGACCGCAGGAGCGGTCCCGCACCTGCGATTGGGCAACCGCAATTGCGGTCACACAAGAACAGGTGCACCAGCAGCTATGTTTTGCTGGTTTTTAGCCCCGTTAGGTGCCCGGAAGGCACCTGGGCCAACCCGAGCCCTAGTCCAAATATACCAACGAGTCCCAAATCATAATACAGACTCGCTCAAGCCTTTGTAACACCCAAAATAACGCTAAAACTAAAAATCCCACCAAAAACCCCAAGAACCAAACTTATGAACTTAAAGTTTTCTAGACCTCGCTAACAACGTGCCGAACCGACCTATACAACTCGGAATGACACCAAATTTCACAGATAACTCACACAACATATATTAAACCTGTTCTGGGCTCTAACCATAATACGGGCCCTGTAACACAGATAGTTCACTTTCAAAAGTCTTTCTTATTTTCATAAAATAATTTTCTTTAAAAATTCATTTCTCGAGCTTGGGACCTCAGAATTCGATTCCGGGCATACGGCCAAGTCCCATATTTTCCTACAGACCCTCCGGGACCGTCAAATTGCGAGTCTGGGTCCATTTACCAAAAATGTTGACCAAAGTCAACTTTATTCCATTAATTATCATATGCTTGCTTGAATTGCTCAAAAAACCACTTCCACGATGCGTCTATTTTCGAATCAACCACAGCATATGCCAATGGCAATATTGTACCTACATTATGAGTCTATAAAAAAATTAACTAGCATCTTTGAAAATACATATAAAAAGACAAATTCATATAACCTACAATATATCTACAAGCTGTCTACAATGCATCTACATTTTATAAACTGTCTAAAAAATATCTACAACTTTACCTGCTGCATCCATTGTGCTGGCTGTCAGCATTATCCCCCTGTATGCTGACTTTAAGAAAGTCCCATCAACTACTACTACTAGCCTACAATGTTCCCAACCACTGATTCATGTACAAATAGCAACAAATGCATATAAGAAGCATTCATCTACTGTCTTCTTCAATTTAACAACAGAACCATTATACGTCTTCTCAAGAATATAAAAATATTTTGGTAATTAGCTATAGGAGTCAGCAGGATGACCTCTCAAAAACTGTAAAGCCTTTTCCTTTGCTCACCATGCTTGCATGTAGCTTAGGTTCACCCGTGTTCGGACAACATGTCAGTTTGTATGCCCTTTGGTGTGTAAACTGTCTTGGGATCACAATACGTTGGAATAACCATGCTACCAACTACAACTGCAGTAGGTTTGCACTGTATGAATGTATTGTCCATTAAGGAGCATGTGTGTTGGCGGTTGAAACTTCTGACCTTAAACATTGTAGAATCATTAATGGATGTTGCCTTGAAGTGTCAATTACAGTTTTCACAAACGCATATAAGCCAGTAACTACAAAAAAAATACAATTTTAATACTAGTTATCAGTGTAGATGTAGAAAAAAAGATTGTGGTAACATAAAGCAATACACTATACAATGTAACTACAATTCATCTACAATATTGACAAACACATATCACAAGGAAAATATTGTTTATAATGATCTTTTAACCATTCAGATCTTTATACCTTCTGTAGCTAGATCTCTTAAACCTGAATGGGAACTTGTGCATGACAAAATAGTGCTTCATTGCAGTTGCAATTGTTTGCTTGTCTTGGTACACTTATCCTTCTTCAATAACACTTTGTGTACTTTCAGTTATTATGACACTTTCATATTCTTCTATAACTGGATATGCTGGCATATCAAGTAACTTTAGTGTTCCAGACGAACCTGCATGAAAATAAAGATAAATACTGTAATTACCATTTGTAGAATCTTTGTAGATGAAGAGTGAATTATGTAGTCAACATTTGTTTCCCACATAAAATGTAGTTTCATTATAGTATAAGTGTAGTAATTTGTAGATACTGTCAAAAACAATACTGCTATATATATATAAGTACACTGATATGTAGTTTATTTATAGATAAATGTAGATATCTTGTAGATATTAATACAAAATCCAAATTTCATAGAATTTGTAACAGAACAAACCTGCACTTGTGTTCTCATTGGTGATACTCAAGTCCATATTGAACTCGCGAACAGTTATACATAGAGGATATGATCCTAAGTTTTTATTCTCCTTTTTTGTCTCCATATATACACGAACACCCATATCGTTCCTAATCTCCTTGGAGGACAATGCTCGTTCACAATGTATTTGATTTCTACAATTTTTTCAGAAGTATCAATGATTAATTGCTCTGCAATTGTAGAAATCAATATATTGTAACTGGCATCCTCATCGAGCACAATGCCATCAACCTGAAAATCTCTAAATCTACCATAGCTATCCCAATTCCCATTCAATTGTAGCATAATTGGGATTTTGGACATGATTGCGTGTTGTTGCAGAAGAATTGTTGAAGATTTTGTCGCTTTTTTGATTTTTGGATTGCGAAAAAATGTCGAAGAACAGCATATCGGCAGAACAGAGTCGCTAGAATTTGATTCGAAATTGTTGAAGATTTTGTCGTTTTTTGATTTGTGGATTATGAAAAAATTTCTACGAACAGAATATCGGCAGAACATAGTCGCTATAATTTGATTTGAAATTGAAGATAACGATTAATTCGTGATTTTTGTTTCAAATATGATTGTCGCTGGAATCAATTAGAATATTTAGTTCCATAATTGTAGCGCGCCTAATTAGGAAGGAATCGGCTGCTATTAATCGGTATTTAATGAATGGTATAATTTTTGTAGAATAACTGTGGACATTGCGGTTAATTATGAAACTATGAACATTTTTGATAATAAGGTTTCACATATGGTATAGGATAGAAAAAATCCCTAAAATTAATTGGAAGAGGGTGAGACCATTTCAAGCCCAATACCTAGACCAAGACCCATCCCAATTAGCCTAATCCCTAAAACTATATGCTTCTCCTCCTTTCTGCCAAAAATTGTCGCCCATCCTCTTTCTTCCTTCTTTAAGAAAATTCCAAGCTCCTCCATCTCCAAGCCAAAATTTGTTGCACCATTTTCATGCAAAGAATACCTATTGCCTCACTCTCTCTCTCTCTCTCTTCACGTGATATCAATGGACCAAGACCCCAGATTTTCTGTTTCTTTACTTCATCTTCTCTTTACTTTACTTGAACATAATAGATTCACCAAAAATGGTGAAAATCAGGTTGTCATCTATGTTAAAGACAAAATGGCTCTTATGGCCATTTGAATTTCAAATTCCGCTCAAGAATTAGGCCTGGTCCTTCTCCTATAAATACCAGCCACTAGAGGCTTTTTGGGGGATGAGAAGCTCATAGCCGCCCATTTACCCCTCAAACAACCTGGGAGCCACCATTTCTGCTCAAAACTTGAAGTTTTTCAGACATTGCCTTCACCTTTCGAAATCAGAACTCGGAGTCGCTGCTCACCCCTCACAACCGCCTTCTTTCTCTCAAACACTACTAGTCGCAAACCCTTTGAAACCCAAGCTTTCTTCAAATTTCTTTTTTGTTCTGCTCAAATTTGAGGCATAAAATAGCAGAAACCTTTTTGTTTGCTCGCCGAAGTTGAAGCCGATTCGTTGGCCCAAGACCTGCGCCTCAAGTTCACTGCACCACAAAAGGTCAGTTCTAATTCCCTTTTTCGCTTCTGTTCATCTTTAAAACACGTGTAAGATTTAGCATCTGTTTAATTTAGTATTTGTTTAAGCGCATCGCTAGTTTCGATTTGCTTCTCGCGTTCCAATTATTATAGATGTTAGTTATGCCTCTCTGCATAAACCAATATCTAGTTTTACTATCTGGCTTTTCTTTAGTTATTGGTTATACATTAGAAATATCATGTATGGGATTCTTCCTTATTTGTCTAAAGAAACTTATGATTTTGTTACTATACATGTGGAAACTTTGGTTACCCAAACTAAAATATCGTTGCTGATTTAATTAAAAACCTCTTTTAGTATTTGGTACATGTAGAAATATCATGTATAGTATTCCCCTTGAAAATTAGTTTTCGACGGAGCAGAAGAAAACTTAAATTCTAGATCCTCTTCTAACGCTAGTAACGAGCCAACTGTCATATCGCTTTCAGTTTAGTACAATGCAAAATTTGGTTGTAAAAACAAGCAGTTGAGTGAAAAATGAAGTAAATTCACTTTGTCCATTTTGATTCCATGATAGTAAAAATAACATGGACACACAACCACTTTAAATATAATAGAGAAAATTGCATTGGAAACAGAAGAGACATTGGTTTCTTATTTAAGTCTTTAAGGGAAGCCAAGAATTGCAGAAGATACATTTTACTATGTTAAATGGCTTCTACTTTTGAATTTTAAGAAGCTAAATCTTGAATGACTAAGTAGGATTCCAAAGCGAGAAGGTACTTAACATAAATCATTTCTTAAACAAATTAAGGCCATCCACTTGTTCTCAACGCGGTAAAGATTATGAGCAATTAACTTTGACCATTACACATGATATAAACATCAAAACAATCCTGATAAGAATTCATTACATGTTCACCCTGACATGTGAAAACGCGTAGCTCCCCCCTTTCCAGTAGTTATATATGATACATATTAATAGTTACCAACACAATTGAGGTTGATCTTAAATATTAGTGAGCAAGAAATTTAATGTTCATAAAAGTTAGACTCCACACCGCTGCCGAAGTGAACCCGCATACCTCTACTCGTCCCTTCGTATAGCGACACTTGGGGAGATTTATCCTCATGACAATCGGATAGAAGCTTTATTACATTATTTTAAAGTGACATTTATAAGTACGCCCATAGGATTTCTTACAGTGGTAGAGATCATTCCTAGTTCCTTATAGGTATATATTCTTGGAAAATATTACGTTCTTAAGTTTTATAGAAGTATTCTTTCCTTGCAATATGTACCCTATTTGAAGTTTTGAGATCTGTTCCTTGTCTCTATAATGTGGAGGTAACTTCTTGGCATCTGGCCATGTATCAAGCTTGTTCTCGGTCAAGAATTTTGAAGCGGAGGTCGTGAATGTATTTTTGATTGTGAAATATAACGTCCATGTACGTAGACTAGAGCATATTGTTACCATTTTGTTTTATACGTGTTTTTTATTAGATCAGAGAGGGGAGCATTAGGATGCATGGTTTATCCTTACTGACTAATATTTTATTTTGTGTGTTTGTTGTGACTATTTGTTAAGAGTCGAGCCTTATACCATTTAGAGTTATTACTAGGTAACAATAAGGAGGTTTGTTTATCATAAAGAATATGGAGTAGAGGTTTAGAACTCTGTTGTTATCCTAAATTTATCTACATTAGGGATGTGTTTGGTACGAAAGGAAAACATTTTCCAATTTTCTCATGTTTAGTTTGCTTAAATTTTTTGAAAAATATTTTCCTCATCAATTCATTTTTCAAAACTCCTTCTCAAGCTTCCTCACCCTATTCCATAACCTCACCAATCCACCCCACACCCAACCACCTAACCCCGTCCCATGCACTCTTTCTAAAAAGGTTTTTTTTTCCGTCACCACTCACCCTACTGCCCCACCCACCAACCCCCCACC
>MDKI01109589.1:0-39314 GCA_005239505.1 Nicotiana paniculata
TATATTTGCAACGCCCGTTTAGTCTTTATAGAAGACATAGTTGAGCGTGATCAGTATCCCCTCCAATAAATCATATAATACTAGTGCTCGGTGTCGCGGGACATCAGTTTTGTGTTGGCATGGTATCATGCGGTAGCATATGAAATTTAGAACCACACGTGCTAGCGCGCTCATGAATTCCTTTGCAATAGAATGGTACTCCATACTCCCATGCTTCCAAATTGCATCCTTCCTGGTGGGGCATAGGACAGACTTAATGTGTGCATAATCTGGTTCTTTGCATATAGAGTCAAACCTATCTGTTATTGTGTGTGGCACCCCTAAGAAATTGTTCAGTGCTTCAGCTGAGACATTAATGTCTACCCCCCGTACTCTCACAATGATGCCCCTAGAGTGACACCAATTGGCGTAAAGCTCCCTGACGATAGTGAGGTTGGCCTTGCCGTAGCCCTTCAAAATAGGTCCCCATTGTTTCATCTCTCGAATTGACTTTAGAAAATCTGGATAATTTTTCTTAAGTGCTCCAATGTTGATTGGCTTTTCCGGAATGTATTTCTTTGAACCCAGGATCTTATTATACGCTCGGAATGTCTTTTCATTGACAAATTTCTTCTCCCAAGCAGCTCGGTCTATTGGTTCACCCTCATCTTCATCACTCATGTCGACATGTGGGAGCTCATTATCCGAATCAGACTCGGGCTCAGATTCTGCAGTAGTCTTCTGCTTCCCTTTATCATTCGGGTCACTCTACTTGGAGAATTTTCTCTGGTTCAACACAGGTTCTCTGATCAATAGCCCTTTGCTTAGCGAACTTGATGATGTTGTTGTAATACCCCTCTTCACAGTCCTCCTTACTAATGGTTCCTCCTCTTCTTGCTCTGATTCATCAATTAATTGCCTAATCGGCAGTTCCTTCTCTTTCTCAGTCCGCTTCCTTTTGCTCTGTGGAGTTGGAGCACCTGTTGCCTTTCCGGTAGGCTTTTTTGGCGGTTGCTTGTTATTATCTCTTTCTTGTTGCTTGGATAGTTTGCTTGTTGCCGCCATTTACGAACCTAAGTATATGTTGCTTGCTCGCTGGGATGCGACGCATCCAGAGTGTTTCAAGGGCTATTTTTTTTGGACGCTATGGTGGATGCTATGGGCGGACTTCGCTGCCTTGAGCAGTTGGTCCATCAATTTTCTTATGCTGAGGGGGATGCGACGCATCCACCCTGTTTTCCCGTACTTGTGGTTCTTTTCTCTTTTTTTTTTTTTTAAAAGCTAATTCCTACAAAGATAAAAATTAAAGGAATTCCTAAAAAAAATATTCAAATACAGAGCAAACGGGAAAAATGAACAAACTATGAAAACAAAAGAAAATATTTGCAAAAAGCGCCTGATTTAATGTCGCAGCACGACGCATTACGTTCTTCACACCTCAGTAAAATCCATCGAGGTCTTGTGACGTGAAATGTCACCACCCCAATAGTGTTTTACTCGCTGGCCATTTACCAAGAATGTCGCATTGGAACTCGTATCACGCAATTCCACTTCTCCATGAGGTTTCACACTAACCACTTCAAACGGACCCGACCATCGAGATTTAAGCTTTCCAGGAAAAAGCTTTAGCCTCGAATTAAACAAGAGAACTTCCTGACCTGGCTCAAACTCACGATTTTGGATATGCTTATCATGCCACCTCTTGGTCTTTTCTTTATACAATTTGGCATTTTCATACGCATGTAATCGAAACTCATCAAGCTCGTTGAGTTGTAGCAACCTTTTCTCACCGGCCAAGTCCATCTCTATATTTAGATTTTTAATAGCCCAATAGGCTTTGTGCTCAAGCTCAACAGGCAAGTGGCATGCCTTCCCATAAAGCAATTTGTACGGAGACGTACCTATGGGGGTCTTGTATTCAATGCGATATGCCCATAATGCGTCATCCAGCTTCCCGGCCCAGTCCTTTCTATTCCCACTTACTGTTTTCTCCAAAATCTAATTTACCTCTCTGTTTGAAACTTCTACTTGACCACTTGTTTGGGGATGATAGGCAGTGGAAACCTTGTGCTTAACTCCATACTTTGCGAGAACATTATTCAGCAATTTGTTACAGAAGTGAGTTCCCCCGTCGCTTATCAACACTCGTGGAGTCCCAAAACATGTGAAGATGTGCTTCTTTACAAAGCTTACCACTACCTTTGCGTCATTAGTAGGGAGAGCAATGGCCTCCACCCACTTAGAAACATAGTCGACCGCCACCAGGATGTACCTGTGACCATTAGAATATGGGAATGGTCCCATGAAGTCAATCCCCCAAACATCAAAGAGTTCTACTGCCAGAATATTTTGTAAGGGCATCTCATTCTTCCTCGTGATAGTTCCGGTACTTTGGCATCTGTCACAATTTTTAACAAAGGTATGTGCATCTTTAAACAATTTTGGCCAATAGAAACCCGATTGTAGAACTTTTTGGGCGGTTCTATCCCCACTGTGATGACCTCCATATGACGAAGCATGGCAGTCATGCAGTATAGCATTCATCTCTTCCTCAGGAACACACCTTCACACCAACTGATTTGCGCACTGCCTATATAAGAATGGCTCGTCCCACATGTAAAGCCTCACATCATGGAAGAATATTCTTCTTTTGTCGGGTGTCAATTCTGGTGGCGTCACCCCACTTGCAATATAATTTACATAATATGCATACCATGGGATTTCACCTGAGGTGACTACTAATAACTGCTCATCGGGAAATGTTTCTTTGATTGACCCTTCTTCCGCTACATGGCTCCGATTTTCAAGTATGGATAAGTGATCAGCTACTTAATTTTCTGTCCCTTTTCGATCTCGAATCTCTAAGTCAAATTCTTGCAGGAGGAGGACCCAACGAATAAGCCTCGACTTGGCATCTTTCTTTTCAAACAAGTATTGGATAGCTGAATGATCTGTGTAGACTATGAGCTTGGTCCCCACTAAATAAGATCTGAACCTGTCAAACGCCCACACCACTACAAGCAACTCTTTTTCAGTAACTGTATAGTTCATCTGGGCTGGATTCAGAGTTTTGCTCACATAGTAAATAGAGTGAAATATTTTATTTCTCCTTTGCCCCAAAACAGCTCTGATTTCTATATCACTTACATCGCACATCAACTCAAATAGATGCTCCCAATCCCGAGAAACAATGATTGGTGCAGTCACCAACCTTCCCTTCAGCTCCTTAAATGCTTTTAAACAGGCATCATCAAACTTGAAGAAGACATCTTTCTCTAAAAGCATGCACAAAGGAGAAGAAATTTTTGAGAAGTCCTTAATGAAACGACGATAAAAACCTGCATGGCCCAAGAAACTGTGAATGCCTTTGACGGAAGTCGGTGGAGGCAATTTTTCAATCGCTTCCACCTTTGCTTTATCCACCTGCAATCCATTTTTGGACACCTTGTGCCCCAGGACTATACCTTCACGTACCATAAAATGGCACTTTTCCTAGTTTAGTACAATGTTTGTCTCTTCGCACCTAGCAAGCACCTTATCAAGATTCGTTAAGCATTTATCAAAAGAACATTCAAACACAGAAAAATCATCCATGAACCAGTAAAAATAGCCATCATACATCTTTGAAAAGTCGCAGGTTTCATTACATAGACCGAAGGGCATTCTCTTGAACGCATATGTGCCATAGGGACACGTAAATGTGGTTTTCTCTTGGTCCTCTGGGGCTATAACAATCTGATTATACCCCGAGTAACCATCCAGGAAATAGTAGTATTCCTGGCCAGCTAATCTATCAAGCATTTGGTAAATAAAGGGTAGGGGAAAATGGTCTTTCCGGGTGGCATTGTTCAGTTTTCTATAATCTATGAAAATTCTCCACCCAGTGACCGTTCATGTAGGAAATAAGTCATTATTTTCATTAACTACCACAGTCATCCCCCCTTTCTTGGGTACACATTGAACAGGACTTACCTATTTGCTATCCGAGATTGGAAATACAATACTTGCATCGAGCCACTTAATCACTTCTTTTCTTACCACCTCTTTCATGATTGGATTTAGTCGGCGTTGTTGCTCTACACTTGGCTTGTGTCCTTCCTCCATGAGGATTTTATGCATGCAGAAAGCTGGACTGATGCCTTTAATGTCAGACATTGTCCATCCAATTGCTCGCTTGTGCTCACGGAGCACTCTCAACAGCTTTTCTTCCTGAAATTTAGACAAGTCAGAAGAAACAATAACAGGCAAAGTGTCAGAACTACCTAAATAAGCATATTGCAGGTGAGGGCGTAGAGGTTTAAGCTCCAACTTTGGATCTTCTTCAATTGACGGCTTTGGAGAAGGCCCAATTGGCCTATTAAGAGGCTCAAATGGGTGTCTTCCCGGCATGTAAGCAAAGTATGCATCTAGGATTTGCATCATCTCCTCGACATCATCATCGATCATCAAGCTATTGAACAACATGAGTGCTTTTTCTAGAGAGTCGTCTAGATAAACACTTGTGCCAAGAAGTTGCTCACCCACGTCTACAACAGAGATCATAGAAATCTCCTCATAGTGGCCGGGAAGTTGGATTGCTTTGTAGACATTAAATACCGCTTCCTCATTATCCACCCTCATAATCATCTTTCCCTCTCTCACTTTAATTATTGTATCACCAGTAGCCAATAGAGGTCGTCCTAATATGATGGGAACCTGTTCATCAGCCTCAAAATCTAGAATAATGAAGTCAGCTGGGAAGATGAATTTCCCAATTTGTAGCAGCACATCTTCAATCACTCCTTCAGGGTAGGCTATGGACCTATCAGCTAATTGCAACATCACAGTGGTGGGTTTAGGAGCTCCCAGACCCAATTTCTTAAACAGGGAAAAGGGCATAAGATTTATGCTCGCCCCTAAATCACAAAGAGCACAACCTACGTTAATATTACCAATTTGCATAGGGATGGTGAAGCTGCCAGGATCCTTAAGCTTTTGAGGAAACTTGTTTTGGATCCTTGAAGTGCACTCCTCAGTAAGTGCAACTATCTCGAACTCAGTCAATTTCCTCTTGTGAGCCACTATATCTTTTATGTACTTAGCATATTTTGGAATTTCACGAAGTACATCCACCAATGGAATATTTAATTGAACCTGACTCAACATAGAGAGAAATTTGTGGAACATACGATCATCATTCTTTTTCTGCAATCTCTGGGGGAAAGGCGGTGGTGGTCTTTCAGTCTCCACTGGCTCTGAAACTGCATTATTTTTCTCTGACTCGTGTATCACCTTAGGGATCAGCTCCCCCTCAGGTATAGGCTTGTCTTTTTTCTTCTTTGGCACTTTCTCCAGTTCCCTCCCATTTTTGAGTGTGACTGCATTAACTTAAGGGTTTTTTCTGTATCACTGGGAAAAGCACCTGTAGGTCTAGAATTTTGATTTGCTGCTAACTGTCCCATTTGCCTCTCAAGATGTCTGAAATCAGTCCTAAGTTGTTGATTGTCAAGCAACAACTTTTTTTAGCAAGTTCGGGTGATTCCTCCAATTTGGATTATAAGTGTTCCCATATTGTGCATGTTGATTCATTGAGCCTCTGTTTTGTTGCCCCACAGAATATATAGATTCGGGATTCGTTGGGCAAATGTCACTTATATGACTATCACCACATAGTTCACAGCAATTAGACATCTGTTGTACATGCTGCATCTGTTGTGTTTGTTACATTGATATTTTGTTCATCTGATTTGCCAACTTTGCAATATCTGCTCTCATGGCTGAGAGGTCATCAAGCTCGATCAAACCAGCTGCTTTCTGTTTAATTGCTCTTCTTGCGTCACCATCTCCTTGCCAATTATGATCATTAGCAATGAAATTATTTAGCAAGAGTTGAATCTCACTGTATGGTCTGGCCATGCAACTACCCCCACAAGCTGAATCAAGATTCGTTTTTGATGTCTCGTCTAGCCCATCAACAAAAGTGTGCCCTAATACCTCATCAGTCTGACAATGATGCGGGCAGTCTCTAAGTAGCTTCTTGTATCTTTCCCAAGCTTGATGAAGAGTCTCGCCATCTCGTTGTTGGAACCCAAGAATTTGGCTTCTCAATGATTTTGTCTTCTTAGTAGGGAAAAACTTGATTAAGAATTTCCTTGCCAAATCATCCCAAGTGCGGATTGAGTTTGCGGGGTCCTTTTGCAATCATTCCTTAGCTTCCCCCATCAAGGAAAAAGGAAATAGTGTCAGCCTGACATAGTCCTTGGAAACGTTAGGATAATTGTAGGTGTCCGTAATTTCCAAGAAATTCTGAATATGCCTCTGCGGGTCTTCATGAGATAGACCCACATATTGCCCTGTGGACTGAATCAGCTGTACCATGTACTGTTTGAGTTCAAAATGCCCTGTGATATCAGGCTTCACAATAGCCTGAGTCATATTAGCAAGATTGGGCCTTGCGGCTTCTATCACCGGACGCTCTTCGTTACCTGCCATCTCTATTGGCTGTGGTTGAACTACGATGTCCAACTCTCTTTCTATTCTCGTTCTAGCTTCGACTTCCCTCCTCACTCTATGGAGTGTTCATTCAATTTCTGGATCCAGAGGAAGGAGGTTGTTTGCGCTTCTACTCCTCTGCATTCACGAGAAGAGCCTGCGTTAACACAAACAAAGCAAACTAAAAATTATAACTTGAACAAATAATTAATAAGAGTTTAGCTTAGTCAAATAGCTAATTTCTAACTCCCCATCAACGGCGCCAAAAACTTGTTGCGACCAAACACACTCACGCAAGTATACGTGGTCGTCAAGTAATAAAGTAGTGAGTAGAGTATCGTTCCCACAAAGACTTATGATTAACTTTGACTGATTCAACTCAATTAACTTATCTATTCAAGAGATTTATCACAAAATGTATAATTAACTAAATTACTACCTAAAATACCAATTAATGAATTAACTAGGAAATCAACCAACACAAATAGAAATTTTGACTAACAATCAATAGGAGAGAATATTCCAGGGTCACGGGCTAGCTAAAAATCATGTTATATTCTTGGCTTAAAATAACTAATTGATTTATCTGGATTGTTGGTTTACAAGGTTGATAGTACTCATAAGAATCTGTCTAGTTCTTACTCGCCTATTCAAGTTAACTTAACGCCTATATGTCTATGGAATTAAGTCTAACAAGAATGCATTTACAATTCCTGTATTTCAACCAACCAAGGCAAATAGGTATATGTCTATCCTAATTGCGAATCCGTTCCCCGATGCCCGGGTTCAAGAACTTGCTCTATTTAATTCTTTATGCAATCTAGAATTCCCTCTTTCGAGTTCAACTCTAGATTCGTAGATAGTATTTCACTGTTAGCTACTCAGTAAAATAATTAATAACAGAATTAAATAAAAACCCCAATATGATAAAATCAACTTCGTCAAATTAAACTTCAAACATCAACATTCATGTATCACCCATGACCCTAGAACAATAAGGTTCTTACCCACTCATGTTCATACAATCATCAAATAATTCCCAAGAATGCATAAAAATCAATAAAAGAAGGAAAAATAAGAACTCAAGACAAATGTCGTGGTTTCCAAGCTTTGTCGTGGATTTTTTCTCTCTTCCCAATATGTTAGATGACCTAAAAGAGGCGTTTTTGGCTTATATATTGCGTACAAAAGTCGTGGGCCAAAGTTCTCCTATTCCTAATCCAACTCAGCTTCAGGGATTGATGCTGGGGTGGATGCTTCACATCCACCTCGTCCTCCACTTCTCAGCTTCGCATGCTAGGATGGATGCTTCGCATCCACCCTTTGTTCCTCCATCTCAGTTGTGCCCAGGTGCGGATGCTAAGGCGGATGCTATGGTCCGACTTCACTGCTAAGGGTGCACCAAGTAACCTTCTTTCCAAGGTTGGATGCGACGCATCCACCCTCTTCTCCTCTAGTTGGAACATCTTTTCTTCATATTTTTTATCTCCAAACACCCTAAATCATCACACACAACTCATTTAGTCATAAAATCAATAATTAAACCATGTTGGGCATTTTTAACAATAAATAGCAATGAAAAGCGGTTAAAATATGGGCAATGTAACATCAAAACATATAGAAATATTCCCAACATCACACATCCTCAATAATTCCTTCCGGAATAATTAGCGACCTATCTGCTAATTGTAAAGTGATTGTGGTAGGTCTAAGAACCCCCAATCCGAGTTTCTTGAACAACGAAGATGGAATCAAATTTATACTAACCCCTAAATCACACAGGGCTCTACCAACTTCTTGTTTTCCAAGAGACAAAGGAATTGTGAAACTCCCAGGGTCCTTCAACTTAGGAGGAAGTTTACTCTGAACTCTGGCACTGCACTCTTCAGTAAGTGCAACTGTTTTGAACTCTGCATGTCTTCGTTTATTTTCCACCATATTTCTGAGATACCTCGCATACTTAGGCACTTCTTGCAAAATTTCCACCAAAGGCAAATTCACACTCACTTGGCTCAACATATCTAGGGATCTCTTGTACTTAGAATCATCTTTTTGCCTCTGCAGTCTTTGTGGAAACGGAGGTGGTGGCCTTGTTTCAATTACTGCCTCGGGTCCTTTATCATCTTTCTCATTCCCCTCAACTGGCTTGGGAACAAATTCTCCTCCAGGATAAGCTATATTCTTCTTTATTTTTGGAGCTTCTTCTAGTATTCTTCCATTTCTCAAGGTAATTGCATTGACTTGAGCCTTAGGATTGGGCTCAGCATCGCTAGGAAGAGCTCCTACTGGTCTGGTATTTGGGGAACTGGCAAGTTTCCCCAATTGACGTTCCAAGTTTCTCATTGTTGCTTCTTGGGCCTGGTGATCAGCTATTATTTTCTGATTGAAAGCAAGTTGGTCGTTCATCATTCTCTTCATAATCTCCTCAAAGCTAGCTGATTGTTCAGCCTGAGGTGGTCTGTATTGTTGGTGAGGTGCTTGAGACCGATACTGATTATGATTGCCTTGATTTCCACCCCAAGAGAAATTTGGGTGGTTCCTCCAGTTGGGATTGTAAGTGTCCCCATACTGATTTGTTTGGCCTCGATTTATATTAACCACAAAATATACAGACTCTGGATTTGCTGGGCATAGATTTCTCATGTGACCCTCTCCACAGACTTCACAAAATACCTGAATCTGTTGCACTGGTTGCACTGGCTGGGCCTGTTGCAGTGGTTGAGATTGTTTCTTGTTAATGATCACGGTCATCTGATTGACTTGGTTAGTCAATGTAGATATCTGAGCTGACAATGCTGAGATAACATCTAATTCAAGAACCCCCGGTGACTTTTGAACCACATTCCTTCCCATCTCACCTTGCCAGTCTGGATTGCTTTTGGAGAATTTATTCAATAATGCAAATATTTCGTCATAATTTTTCTCCAATACTTGACCTCCAACTGTTGCATCTACCACAATTTTTGTTTGGGGATGGAGCCCCTCAATGAAAGTGTGAACTAACACTTCGTTTGTCTGATTGTGATGAGGACAGTCTCTGAGTAGCCCCTTGAACCTTTCACATGCTGAATATAAAGATTCGTCTGCTTTATGTTTAAATGAGACTATCTCACTTCTCATCTTTGTCGTCTTTCCTGAAGGGAAGAACATTGCCAGAAATTTTCTCGCCAAATCGTTCCATGTTGTAATGGAATTAGCTGGTTCTACCTTCAGCCATCGCTTTGCTTCGCCCAATAGAGAGAATGGGAAAAGCGTGAGCCTCACATAATCTGGCGTGACCCCGTTAGTGATATAAGTATCACTAATCTCCAAGAAGTTCAGAATGTGCCGTTGAGGATCCTCGTGTGGAAGACCCATAAACTGCCCGTTTGCATGAAGTAACTGGATCATGCTCTGTTTCAGCTCAAAGTGCCCATTAATTCTGGGCTTCACGATGCTGGAGGTAACATTAGCAATACTGGGCATTGCTACCTCCTGAACGGCCATGTGTTGGTCTTCTGCCATGTTCACAGAAATTTGAATGAGGACCTGAATATTGTCTGTATCCCTTGCTTCCCTCAACCTCCTGTGAAATGTTCTCTCAGGTTCAGGGTCAAAGTCGTCAAGTCTGTCCTGGCTTCTGACCCTATGCATTCAATCGAAGTTCCTGATATTAGAGCAAAAATCACGTGATGTTAGACTCAGTGAAATAAACAATTAAAGCAAAAACTAGACTGTAGTCTATATTCAAGTCCCCAGCAACAACGCCAAAACTTGTTGGTCCCAAATGCACACGCAAGTATACGTGGTCGTAGCAAGTAATATAATGTTAAATCGAATGTCGAACCCACAGTGACTTGTGTAAACTACTTGCTAAATCACTCTAATTGTTATTTAATCAAGCCAAAACAAAATCCAGGAATGTAACTATTTTATACTACGATTCTATGAAATAACTAATTATCAAGTGACGAGAGTATTGTTGTGTATTCAGTAGGGACAAATATTCCAGGGTTGTGACCAATTCACCACTCGTATTGCATTCTAATTAAATCTCCCTTTCATATAATTCACTCATGGTTGCTAATTAATCGATAAATGCTCTCATAGCCTTCTCCCGAAGCACTACTCACCTATTCTCAATAGATTAACGCCTATATTCCTATGAAATTAATCTATTAGAACGCACTAAGATTACGATATTTAATTAAGCACGGTGACTAGGTATATTCCTATCCTAACCACAAATCCGCTCCCCTGAAGGGTTACGATCGCGCTCTCTTCATTTCTTCTCTAATCTATATACGGCTTTCCCAAGCATAACATAGATAGTATATAGAACCTTACTGCTGGCCAGACAATTAAGAAATTAAATGCAAAATTGAAGAAACGACCATATATTTAGTGAACTATAATCAAGGTTAAATTAATGTCGAATAACAATATTCATGGATAAACCACAACCCCAGAACAATGGGTGTTTAGCCACTCATTCTAAAAATCACACAATTGCATAAGTGTTGCATAAATTGAAAATACTAGAATAAGAAGAACTGAGAAATCCTTTGCTCCCTAATGATCCCGTGTGTATCTTCTCTCCAAAGTTTCATAAAATCCTCAAAAATAAGCTTAGACTTGCTTTTATACATGTTGGGTAGGGTTAGGGCCGAAATAACCGTGTCCCGGGAAAAATAGGTCAAAAGACTCGTCACCGGCGTCCTGGCTAGCACCGGGCGCTGCCCCATTTTTATGTACTGCCTCCAGCGCCACAGGTAGGGCAGGGCGCTGCCTGTGGCGCCCAAAATCGCCAGTTTGCCCGATTTTTGCATTTTCGTCCGTTTTGGCTTAAATTTCGCGCGTTTCGTCCCGGATTGATCCCGAATCATTCCTAAGCATAAAAACACTTCAAATTAATATAAATTATCACATTTAACATCTAAAACTCACGAAACAAAAGTAAAACACGAGGCGATATACATAGAAATATATACACTTTAAGCTAAACATCAACAGTCCATGAAATTGTGAAAACCGAATTCTGGGAATTTTATTGTGGAAATTCTAATAGTATTTAATTAAATTATTAGCTTTCATTTGTTCTGCATTTTTTTATATCGATCTTGTATCTCACCTATCAATTGTTAAAAATAAGGAAACAAGTTAGAATAACCGGTAATGTTGGCTTGTCTAGCGGGTTCAACATTAGACGATATCACGGTCCCTACGGTGGGATTTCGGGTCGTGACAAGTTGGTATCAGAGCTCTAGGTTGACTAGGTCTCAGAATTCACGGACAAGCTTGGTAGAGTCTGAGGGATCGGTACGGAGATGTCTGTACTTATCCCCCAGAGGCTGCAAAGTTAGGAATAATTTCACATCTATTCTTCTCTGTCGTGCGATTTGCATTCTAAATGCTAACTGAGTTTTTATTCTATTCTCTCGTAGATGGCGAGAACACGTGCTTCCCCAGGTTTCGATCAGCAGCCCAATCCTCCAGTTACAGCTCCTACGAGGGGCCGAGGACGAGGTCGAGGGCGTGCTAGAGGCCGGGGCAGGGCTCAGCCCAGAGAAGTAGCCCTAGTGGAGGACCCTCAGGTAGAGTTTGCCGAGGAGATTCCTGCTTAGACAGTTCCAGTTGGACCAGCTCAGGTCCCAGAGGGGTTCATTGCCACCCTGGTACTTCAGGACGCTCTGGTCCATTTAGTGGGCCTTATGGAGAGCGTGGATCAGGCGGGACTACTTCCTACAGCACCAGCCGTCTCTCAGGCTGGGGGAGGATTTCAGACTCCCGCTACCTGCCCACCAGAGTAGTTGTCTTCTTAGTTCCAGACTCCAGCACCTCAGAAAGCTGGAGTAGCTCAGCCGAGTATTGTGGCACAGGCAGTTGAGGGAGCAGCTATGTCTGCTGATGCTTTATGGAGATTGGACCGGTTCACCAAGTTATTTCCTACTACATTCACTGGTGCACCATCAGAGGATCTCCAGGATTTCCTAAACAGTTTCTATGAGGTTCTTCGGAACATGGGGATCGTGGAGACCAATGGGGTCGATTTTGCTACATTCTGTCTTTCTGGTACCTCCAAGACTTGGTGGAGGGATTTTTTCTTGACCAGGCAAGCTGGGTCTTCGCCTTTGTCTTGGGCTCAGTTCTCCGAGTTTTTCTTGGAGGAGTTTCTACCAGTCACCCAGAGAGAGGACTTCCGGAGGCAGTTTGAGCGCCTCCAGCAGGGATCTATGACTGTTACACAGTATGAGACCAGGTTCATCACTTTGGCCTAACATGTTATCATGATACTCCATACCGATCGAGAGAGGGTGAAGAGGTTTATTGAGGGGCTAGCTCAGCTATTAGACTTCAGATGGCCAGGGAGACAGGTATTGATATTTCATTTCAGGAGGCAGCCAATGTGGCCAGGTGGATTGAGATGGTCTTATCATAGGGCAGTGGTCACGGGTCTGACAAGAGACCTTGTCATTTTGGTCGATTCAGTAGTGCCTCATCTGGAGGTAGAGATTCTTTTAGCAGAGGTCATCCTCCTAGACCATTCCAGTCATCCATTCAGGTTCTCGCAGTGCACCACCAGCTCGTATCAGTGCACCACCGCTTCAGAGCTTTCAGAGTAGCTATTCTGGTCGACAAGGACAGTTTCAGGGCTAGCAGTCGCAGCAGCAGAGACCTTGTTATACTTGCAGTGGTATGGGGCACATTTCCAGGTTTTGCCCCCGAGGTTTTGGTGGTCCTCAGTATCAGGGATCCCGTGCTATGATTCCTGCACCAGGTACACCCCCACCCCCTCAGCCAGCTAGGGGTGGAGTTCAAGGTGCCAGAGGTAGAGGCCAGATAGTTAGAGGTGGAGGACAGGCTATGAGGGGCACAGGTCAGCCCACAGTAGGTCGACCCAGAGATGTTCAGATTGGAGGGGCTCTGCGCCGATTCTATGCTATTCCCGCCAGACTTGAGGCGGAGGCCTCCGATACAGACATTACAGATATGGTTTCAGTTTGCAGCAGAGATGCTTCGGTTTTGTTTGATCCGGGGTCTACATTTTCCTACGAGTCCTCATATTTTGCTCCTTATCTGATTATGCCCCGTAATTCCCTGAGTACTTTTGTATATGTATCTACACCCGATGGGTGATTCTATTATAGTAGATCGAGTCTACCATTCATGCATAGTGGTTATTAGTGTTCTTGAATCTCGTGTAGATCTTTTACTTCTTGATATGGTTGATTTCGATGTCATTTTGTGGATGGATTGGTTATCTCCCTATCATGCTATTCTGGACTGTCACGCCAAGACTGTGACTTTGTCCTTACCGGGAGTACCCCGATTGGAGTGGAGGGGACTCCTAGTCATTCCTCTGGTAGATTTATCTCATATATGAAGGCTCGACGCATGGTCGAGAAGGGTTGTTTGGCCTATTTGGCTTACGTTCGTGATCCTAGTGTCGAGTTTTCTCCTATGGGGTCTGTGCCCATTGTTCGTGAGTTTCCAGAGGTATTCCCTGCTAACCTACTGGGTATGCCACCCGACAGGGATATTGATTTTTGCATTGAGTTGGCTCCGGGCACTCAACTCATTTCTATTCCACCTTATCGTATGGCCCCGCCAGAGCTTAAGGAGTTGAAGGATTAGTTACAGGACTTGCTTGATAAATGCTTCATTAGGCCTAGTGTTTCTCCTTGGGCTGCCCCAGTGTTGTTTGTTAAGAACAAAGATGGCTCGATGAGGATGTGTATTGACTACCAGCAATTGAACAAGGTTACTATCAAGAATAAGTATCCTTTGCCGAGGATTGATGATTTATTCGACCAGCTTAAGGGTGCCACGGTGTTTTCAAAGATTGACTTGAGATCTGGCTACCATCAGTTGAGGATTACGGCATCCGATGTCCCTAAGACAGCCTTTCGCACTCAGTATGGGCATTATGAGTTCTTGGTGATGTCATTTGGGTTGACAAATGCCCCAGCTGCTTTTATGGATTTGATGAACCGAGTGTTCATTCCCTATTTAGAATCGTTCGTGATCGTTTTCATTGATGACATTTTGATTTATTCTCGCAGTCGAGAGGAGCACGAGCAGCACCTTCGAGTCATTCTCCAGACTCTGAAGGAAAGTCAGTTGTATGCCATATTTTCTAAGTGTGAGTTATGGTCGAGTTCGGTGGCATTTCTGGGCCATGTTGTGTTGGAAGAGGGCATTCAGGTGGATCCCAAGAAGATTTCAACAGTCAGAGATTGGCCTAGACCCACCTTAAATACAGAGATTCAGAGTTTATTGGGCTTAGCAGGTTATTATCTCCGCTTTGTGGAGGGCTTTTCATCTATTACAGCCCCGATGACCAGGTTGACTTAGAAGGGTTCCCAGTTCAGGTGGTCAGACGAGTGTGAGGCGAGCTTTCAGAAGCTCAAGAAAGCCCTGACCACGGCACCGGTGTTAGTTTTGCCCACAGTTTTAGGGCCATATACCGTGTATTGTGATGCTTCACAGATTGGACTAGGTGTAGTGTTGATGCAGGATGGCAAGGTTATAGCTTATGCTTCACGTTAGTTAAAGGTTCATGAGAAGAACTATCCAGTTCATGATTTAGATTTAGCATCCATTGTTCATGCGCTGAAGATTTGGAGGCATTATCTGTATGGTGTGTCATGTGAGGTGTTCTCGGATCATAAGAGTTTGTAGTATCTGTTCAAGCAGAAAGAGTTGAATATGAGGCAAAGAAGATGGTTGGAGCTGTTGAAGGACTATGACATTACCATTCTATATCATCCGGGAAAGGCCAATGTGGTGGTCGATGCCTTGAGCCAGAAGTCATCCAGTATGGGTAGTCTTGCTTATATATCAGTCGGAGAGCGACCGCTAGCTTTAGCTATTTAGGCTTTGGCCAATCGATTCATGAGATTGAAGGTTTCTGAGCCAGGCAGTGTTTTGGCCCATACTGTGGCCCGTTCTTCATTGTTTGATCGTATTCGGGACCAGCAGTATGATGATCATCATTTATGTGTTCTTAGAGATACGGTATGACACGGAGGTGCGAAGCAGGTTACGGTTGATGATGATGGAGTCTTGAGAATGCAGGGCCGTATTTGTGTGCCTGATGTTGATGGTATTCGTGAGTTGATATTGCAGGAGGCGCATAGTTCCCAGTATTCCATTCATCCGGGTGCCGCAAAGATGTACCAGGATTTGCAGCAGCATTATTGGTGGCGGAGGATGAAGAAAGATATTGTAGCATATGTAGCATGATGCTTGAACTGTCAGCAGGTTAAGTACGAGCACCAGAGACCCAGTGGTTTGAGGCAGCAGATTGAGATTCCCGAGTGGAAGTGGGAGTGTATCACCATGGATTTCGTAGTTGGACTCCCACGGACTCAGAGGATGTTTGATGCAGTGTGGGTCATTGTGGATAGGCTGACCAAGTCAGCACACTTCATTCATGTATCAGTTTTGTATTCTTTAGAGAAGTTGGCAAAGATCTACAATAGGGAGATTATTCGCTTGCATGGTGTGCCCGTGTCCATTATTTTTGACCGAGGTACTCATTTTACCTCCCATTTCTGGAGAGTATTTCACCGTGAGTTGGGCACACGGGTTGAGTTGAGCACAGCAGTTCATCCTCATACGGACGGACAGTCCGATCGTACTATTCAGATCTTGGAGGATATGTTGCGGGCATGTGTCATTGACTTTGGAGGTTCATGGGGCCAGTTTTAGCCTTTAGTTGAGTTTAACTACAACAAAAACTATTAGTCGAGCATTCAGATGACTCCTTATGAGGCGTTGTATGGTAGGCGGTGTCGGTCTCCAGTTGGGTGGTTCGAGCCGGGGGCTAGGTTGTTGGGTTCAGAGTTAGTTCAGGATGCCTTGGATAAGGTAAAGATCATTCAGGATAGACTTCGTACAACTCAATCCAGGAAGAAGAGTTATGCAGACCGCAGAGTTTGAGATTTGGCATTTACGATAGGAGACCAGGTATTGCTTCGGTTGTCGCCCATGAAGGGCGTGATGAGGTTCGAAAAGAAGGGCAAGTTGAGCCCTAAGTACATTGGTCCCTTTGAGATTCTTGATAAGGTAGGAGAGGTGGCCTACAGACTTGCTTTACCATCGAGTTTATCAGTCGTGCATTCGGTGTTTCATGTATCTTTGCTTCGGAAGTATCTTGCAGATCCATCTCATGTGCAAGACTTCAGCAGTGTCCAGTTGGACAAGGATTTGACTTATGAGGAGGAGTCGGTAGCCATATTAGCCCGGCAGGTTCGTAAGTTGAGATCGAAGAGTTATCCTTCGGTTCGTGTTCAGTGGAGAGGTCAGCCTGTTGAGGCAGCTACTTGGGAGTCCAAGTCCGATATACGGAGCCGATATCCCCATCTTTTCACTAATTCAGGTACATTTCTATGTTCGTTCGAGGACGAACATTTTTTTAGAGGTGGAGATTGTGATGACCCAAAAGGTCATCCCGTGTATTTCTAGCTAAACTTGTGTTCCAGGGTCGTGAAAACCTCCTTCTATCTTACCTCGATTTGCGTGTGCAGCCTGGGCGTGTAGCCGGGAAGACGTTATATGAAAAACTGATAAAAATGATAACTTTGTATCAGAAATTTGAATAAAGTTGACTTCGGTCAACATTTTTGGTAAACGAACCCGGACGCGTGATTTGACACTCCCGGAGGGTCCGTAGGAAAATATGGGACTTGGGCGTATGCCCGGAATCAAATTCCGTGGTCCCAAGTCCGAGAAATGAATTTTTAAAAGAGAGGTTGGTTATGGTCGTGTCCCTTGCCGGGACGGTATTATTACTGTTGATTATTCCTTTACATTTATGGTTTCTTATTGTTGCTTTTCTTGCCAAACTGTTTTTTATGTTATTTATGCATGAGGGGACATTTCGTGCCATGTTTATGTTGTTTATGCACGAGGGGACATTCCGTGCCGTGTTATTGATATTTATGCATGAGGGGACATTTCGTGCCATGTTTATGTTGTTTATGCACGAGGGGACATTCCGTGCCGTGTTATTGATATTTATGCACGAGGGGACATTCCGTACCATGTTATTGATATTTATGCACGAGGGTACATTCTGCGTCGTGTTATTGATATTTATGCATGAGGGGACATTCCGTGCCGGGTTATTGATGTTTATGCACGAGGGGCATTTCGTGTCGTGTTTGTGATATTTATGCACAAGGGGACATTATGTGCCATGTTTTATGATATTTTAGCACGAGGGGACAAGTCGTGCCGCTTTTATCTATTTTATTTGTTTGGTGTTGTTAGTTCTAGTTATTATTTTGGTATTTAAACTTTCACCTTACTCCATTATTCCATTAATTTTCACCCCTTTTCCCCAGCATGTTTCCCCGCTATTGTACTTAATTGTTTACTTCCTGTTGTTATTTCCTGTTATATTTTATTTAAACTGCACAGGTGATATTACTTGTTGTGTCCTAGCCTCGTCACTACTTTGCCGAGTTTAGGCTCGGCACTTACTCAGTACATGGGGTTGGTTGTACTGATACTACACCTGCACAATATTTGTTGTGCAGATCCCAGTGTTGGACCCAGTGGTTATTGATCTAGGTGGCTCCCTTCGGTCCATCAGGCGACACTGAGGTAGTCCTGCAGACGTCCGCGGGCCTTGGCGTCACCTTCTATCTTATTTCTTTCATGTCTTTACATATTTCTGAGACAGTAGTACTTTATTTGTTCAGACCTATACTTGTAGTATTCACTACAGTCCGTGAAATTGTGACACCAAATTCTGGGAATTTTATTGTGGAAATTGTAATAGTACTTAATTAAATTATTAGCTTTCATTTGTTCGGCATTTTTTATATCGATCTTGTATCTCACCTATCAATTGTTAAAAATAAGGAAACAAGTTAGAATAACCGGTAACGCTGGCTTGTCTAGCGGGTTCAACGTTAGACACCATCACAGTCCCGACTGTGGGATTTCGGGTCGTGACATGTTTAGATGGTAATTCTTTCAAAAACCTTACTTAGACATTAAATCTTTTAAAAACTTTTGTTACACATGTGTGCTTAGAATGAGAACTCTTTCAAAACCCTTACTTGTTTAAACTTTAATTGCCTATATGCTACTTGCTTAAATTCACAAAGTTGTTGGCCAGGACCCACAATTGTGGACTCTGAGGGGTGCCTAACACCTTCCCCTTGGGGTAATTTCAAGCCCTTACCCTATCTATGGTTATCCAATCTATGTTTGTAAATGACCCTTAGTAGGTGCTCTAACGCATCTTAATTTGTTAGGTGGAGACTCTTCAAATCCTTATATATCCCTTTCCCAAAAGGAAATGAGTTGTCCCAATAATGTCAAGACCCTGACTAATACGAAAGGAGGAGTTAAAAAGGGGGCGCGATAGCTTGGCGACTCTGCTGGGGACTTCTAGGCTTTTACCATTTCAAACTACTTTGTGAATTTGCACCTCTTCCCTTTCCCTTTTGTGCAATTAACTGCTTATTTCCTTCAAGTATTTAATCTTTCTCGAAGGCCAAACTGACATGTTTCCTTGTTTCCCTTTCTAATCGCTTTTTAAATTATAATTGTTGTATTTACAGCTTTCACAACGTGCAAATACATGACTACATGCCTTTACTGCTTATTTATTGCATAATTCTGCTCAACATCATACTCCACTCGTTCCAAAACAAATCCTATAGCAACTCTTGATGAGTGGTTGCGCCCTTCCTTTTTTTCACCCCTAAATTCGGAAAGGCTTATATGCGGTAAAACTAATCGATCAGCGGTGCAGTCGACGGTTCCGTGCCTTCCCTCTTGAGTTGTCCGCTCAAGGGTACCAGTCTAATACCCCATAGAAACCTTACTTTGTTATATTGTACATGAATCATGGTCAAACCTAGCAAGGTTAATGTGTTGTCCGCATAATAGCCTTTAAGATAGCCTTGTCCAAATTCCACCGGGTTTTCATAATTCCAACGGACATCATCACGTTCTGTGCATTTATTTGGAGAACTAAATTCTTGTATGCTAATCATAAATTTTAAATTGTCGAGTCTGGTGGGGGTAAGGGCCTAACTATGTTTGTCTTGCAGAAATATGAGGCACGAAGTCCCTAGATTCGGCATGGTTAGCAATATTCACCCAAAGCTCTTGAATTGGTGGGAGGATCTTCACTCTAGTGATAAGAAACTTGTCAAGAAATACGTGGGTAACTTACCGTCTCTCCTATACATTCAACCCAACAACATGTTGATCGAGGATTCCACCCTATACTGGGATAGCGAAAGAGTCATCTTTCGTTGAAATGACACCATTGCTAGAGGAAATAGGTGGACTAACAGGGTTAGTCTGGGAAACCCCTGGGTTATTAGTACCTGAAAACCGCACAGGCAAAGGCTTTTTAAAAATGATGGGTTTAAAGAAGAATGTTGAGTTAGAGTGTCTGAAGAAGTCATATATCCCTTTCGAGTACTTATATAAAAGGTACGTCCACAGCAAATCATATCGTACCTACCACGGCGAATTTTCCATTACGTCGAGTATTTGTCTTCATTGTTTGCTTCCTGGAGATAATCATTTTTCCAACAAAGAAGGAAAGGGTTCACACTAGGTTAGCTATGGTAACCAAGACTTTTATGGAAGGAATTGACGGGCAAACTTTCAGCATTGTCACAATGATCATAGCAGACATTTACTGAGCTCTAGAACGTTGTCAAAGAGGATCTAAACACTTCGAGGGTTGCAACTTGTTACTACAATTGTGGCTCTTAGAACATCTCCAAAAGGGTCAGTACCAGCAAGAATTTCTGCGAAGGGCATGGAATGATCATATCACTTTTCATCACCTCAAGCGGATGACATATATACCCGATAGGTTTGCTCAGCCCGAGACTGCTAAGGAATGGGTAGGATTCTTTGATAATCTGACTGAGGAGCAGGTACAGTGGATGTTCAAGTGGTTTCCGAAGGACGAATTAATCGTCAGGTCTAGGGATGCACCACCCTTGGTGTTAATCGGGCTGAGAGGAATATGCCCTTACGTTCCTCTCCGGGTCATGAGACAAGCAGGCAGAAGCCAAGTTGTGCCAAGGGTCGACAAGATGAGTCATTTCCAAGATGACTTCTAGGATGACGATATTCCTTAAAAATGCCAAGCCCAACATATGTGGCACTGCAAGATCATAATGGAAAAGGACACGATTGAACCAGACAGGTATCATGCAGGTTGTGCACCTTTTTACTCTAGGGTGGTTAGAAGACAACTGGGATAGTTTAGTCAGGCTAGGGTTCAGCCGAGGCCACAGAATCATAGATGAGAGGATCGAGGCTCAAGTCAAGTATAATCGGCTGCGCAAGAGGATCCATGAATGAGAAAATGAGCACCGTGAGATACACTAAACCAACGAAAGATTGATTGAAGAGTGGAAAGGCATGGTCGTCCGTTCCAACAAGAAGCTGGAATACTTGGAGCGAGGCATAGTCGAGTTGGAGGGTAAGATCATCAAAAAGGTTGAAGACTGTCAAAAGGCTGAGGGGAATGAAGGTGGACATCTGGCCAGAGCGTACATGTTGCTAGGACTTCGCGAGATAGGAAACATGTTCGATGGAATCAAGGATGCTGAATCTGGGGAAAATCCATCTGGGACCAAGTTAGGATTTCCTGTTTCGCTTTATTGATGTAATAAGGCCAGTGGCCATTAGTGACTTTATTTCTCGCTTATTATTTTAGTATCGTTTTGGATTCATCTATTTACATTTAATGAAATGAGGCACTTTTGCATTTAAGTTCTCCAAATCAATTTGTTGCTAGGCCTACCTCGGGCACAACGAAGTTCCCAAATTAGGACACGCTTTATATTCTTGCACTATGTGTTTAAATACCGCGATACTTTTTCATGATCCTCACTGACTTGGCTACCTTTTGTTTTTATTTTCTTTTTATTATTCTCCTACCCAAAGTTTGGTTCGTGCACTCTGGCATCATCATAATACTACACAAGATCCAGGGGCCCTCCACCCTCTCCTCTTCCTAGTCCTCCCAAAGGAAAAAGCAAAGACAAAGGAAAAATGGAAGATTCGAGCAACACAACACCAGTTGAACGAGTAGAGGCCGCTGACGGCCAGGGTATTCAAGTGCAGAACGAGGCTATGTTACAGCTAGAGCAAAGGTTGGTGAAGCTCCAAGGAGAGCTTGAGTAGGTCCGGAATTTGGCAAACTTATCATTCACACTCAGTGTTCCAGATGTCAACCATCCTAACACCCAAAATCCCATACCTCCTCAAAACACCCCAAACAAATAGAATCATCCCACAACCCATCACCACACCACTCCACCAAAGAATCAAACTCTTCCACCACAATACAATGCTTGCCACACTCCAAGAAATACTTCACTACTCGTCTCCGAGCCACAAAACTCCACAAATGACCACCTTTATACCCAGGCGCCATGCCATCACAACAACCCCATATACGTGGAGACTCTACCACACTCCACATAACCCATTTCATACACACCTGAATCCAGTGAAAATGATTTGCTTATCAAGAATTTTGGCTGAAGAACTTGAGAATTTGACTAGCCAAGTGCAAGGTGTCGAGTGAAGAAAGGGAATGGAAGGGCTCAACTATGAAGATATATGCATACAGCCCGATGTTGAACTTCCTGAGAGGTACAAACCTCCTAAGTTCTAGATGTTCGACGGTACAGGTGATCTGAGGGTCCATCTGAGGACCTACTGTGATAAATTGGTGGGAGTGGGAAAAGATTAGAAGATTCGCATGAAGCTGTTTATGAGAAGCTTAATAGGGGATGCTCTGTCTTGGTACATCAGCCAAGACCCTAAAAAATGGTCAAACTGGGTAAACATGGCATCGGACTTCATGGACCAGTTCAGGTTTAATACAGAGAATGCACCATATGTGTTCTATATTCAGAATCTTAAAAAGAATCCCACGGAAACTTTTCGCGAGTATGCTACTCGCTGGAGATCTGAAGCATCTAAGGTTAGGCCTGCCCTAGACGAAGAACAAATGAACAAGTTTTTTATCTGATCACAAGACCCACGGTATTATGAGCAGTTGATAGTAATCGAGAACCACAAATTCTCTGATATTATCAAGCTGGATCAGAGATTTGAGGAAGGAATTAAAAGCGGAATGGTCACTAACTTTGAAGTGTTGCAGGCTACAAACAAGGCCTAATCTGGTGGTGTGTCCAAGAAAAGAGACGTGGAAGCCGTAATAGTTGCACAGAGGACTAAATCTCCACTTAAATACCAAACCTACCAAACACCCCCGCTCACATATCAGCCAGCACCAACATACCAAGCACCCTCGCCCACATACCAGTCAGCACCTCCACCAACATATCAGTCATCTCCCCTACCTACCTACCAGCCGCAATCTCCCAAATATTCCCAGCCTGCTCATGTTTACCATACCTACAACTCTCAACCGTCTCACTACCAATCTCCTTCTGCTCGCCAAAATTTCCCTAGGCCTCGACCGAACTTTGATTGCAGACCTCCTAAATAATACACTGCCATTGCTGAACCCATCGACCAGTTGTACGAAAAACTGAAAGTTGTTGGTTATGTCACTCATATCCCTGCTGCAACCCCTGATAATCTCTCTCAATGGGTTAATCCAAATAAAACCTGTGCATACCATTCCGTCATGAAGGGACACATAATTGATGAATGTTGCTCACTAAAAGATAAGATACAGCCTCTAATTGATAATAAGATCATTATAGCAAAGGAATCCACTCCCAATGTCCGGAGCAATCCACTCCCAGGCCATAAGGGAGGAGGCATCAACATGATCGAGGTAGGAGAATATTGGGACCCAGAGGGGTCGATTGGGTTGATCATAGAAGGTGATGACCCAAAGAAGCCAGCAGTTACTCTTAATCCTATCATAGTCCAAATTTAGCCATCCAGAGATATTGAGGTAGTTGCGTCAGTACCTTTTGAGTTTTAAGCGGCACCACCTGCAAATGCACAAGCATCATTCGAGGTCAAAGTTATGCCACCTGCAAATGCGCCTGTACCGTTTGAGGTAGGTTATGCCACTTGCTAAGGCACCTGTTCCGTTCGAAGTAAAGATAGTTTCACCAATCAAAGTGGTAGTGTCAACCACGCCACCTTTCTACACTAATGTTGTACCATGGGATTATGTAGCTGAGGCAAGAAGGAAAGGCAAAGTCAAGATCGAAGAAGCTACTGCTGCACAGGGAATGAGAAGGACCGACAAGGTCTATATGCCTGAACACTTGGCAGAATCTAGCAAATAGGCTTCCAACCGGCCACCCATCATTGAGACAGGCCCAGGCGATCTTTGGAGGAAGGTGTAGGCCAAGGAATACTCAGTCATCGATCAGTTGAACAAAACTCCAGCTCAGATATCCATTATGCCATTGCTGCAGAATTCAGAGACATACAAAAATGCTTTGATGAAAGTGCTAAACAGAGCATATGTGCCAAACAACATCACCAGTGGGGAAATGGACAATATGGTAGGTCAAGTGCTGGAGAGTCATAAAATCACTTTCCACGAGGAAGAGTTGCCGCCTAAAGGGTTGGGTCATAACAAAGCGCTGCACATCACGGTGCAATGTGAGGACTACTTCATCACTAGGATTCTGATTGACGGAGGATCCAGCCTCAACATCTGTCCGTTGACAATGCTCAAGAAACTGGGCAAGGGGTTGTACGATATAAGAGAAGGGTCGATGAATGTGAAAGCTTTCGATGGTTCTCGAAGGTCAACCATCAGTGAGATCAGCCTTTGTCTGCAAACGGGACCTACGTGGTTCGAAGTTGATTTCCAGGTGATAGACATATCGGCGTCTTACAACCTGCTACTAGGACGGACATGGATACATGCTGCTGGGGCCGTGGCATCGACGTTGCATCAGGCATTGAAATTTGAATGGAACCACTAGGAAGTAATCATCGACGGCGATGGAAGCAACCCTATCTATAGTCGCCAAACCATCCCGGTGGTCGAAGGTAGAAGGAAGCTGGGTGGAGAAACTTACCACCATATCGAAAGGGTCAACGCAATAGACAAGGACAAATGGTGGGATAGTAAAATATCAAGCATGATGAACTGGAGAGGGTACGAGCCTGATAGAGGGCTCGGCAAGAATCTTCAAGGGATCTCCAAGCCAATACAACTCAAATGCCATGGCACCACTTTTGGGTTAGGGTACAAATACACATGGGAAGAGTTCAGGAACTGGTCGCCACCATCGTACGGTCCTTATTACCCATTGGAGCAGCCGATACCACATATGGAGCAGACATTCAGCAGGCCGACGTTATATGGGGGTCAGAGGAAGAAGAAGCACTGGCAGCGTTGAAGAATCTATTCCTGGAAGATGATGACATGGACTGTTGCGTCATTTTTTAGGAGGAGGGGGAGGAAGGCCCTTCCATTCAGGATGTGAGCAAAGGATCATCTCTTAAGAATTGGACCATCAGAACAGCTAGGGCCCGATGAATCCCGGGGTAGCAATGCTGAACAAGCATTGTTTATTTTTCGTTTGCTAAATGATTTCCTTTTCGTATTTTCATTTCTACAATAAGATCTTCAATGTTCTAAAAACATTTATTCAACTTATCAAAAGCACTTTTATGTTTCATGAATCAATATTTATTATTATCATTTTCTCTCATTACTTTATCTATATAGCATTACTATTACTTGTCTTGATGAACTAATGACTGTGACATGCAACGAGGCAATGCAACAAAAGGACATCGATCCAGAAGAAGAGGATGATATATATGATGAAATTATCAGAGAAGTCGAAAATTTTGAAAAACATACCAATGTCCAATCTGGACGAGACTGAGGTCGTCAACCTGGGAGATTCAGAGAACGTCAAAGAAACTCGTATCAGCATCCATTTGTCACCGTCAGAGAAAGAGGAATACACACAGTTCTTGAAGGAGTACGAGGACATATTTGCATGGTTGTACGATGACATGACTGGTCTGAGCACATCCATTGTGGCTCGCAAACTACCAACCAATCCAATGTGTCCGCCGGTAAAGCAAAAGCTCAGAAAGTTCAAGCCTGGCATGAGTTTGAAAATCAAGGAAGAAGTTACCAAGAAAATCAACGCCAAAGTACTCAAGGTAGTGGAATATCCAACTTGGTTGGCCAACATCATGCCCGTGCCGAAGAAGGATGGGAAGGTAAGAGTCTATGTCGACTATCGGGATCTCAATCGGGCCAATCCAAAGGATGATTTGCCATTCCCAAACATACACATCCTGATTGACAATTGTGCCAAGCATGAACTTTAGTCGTTCGTGGATTGTTTCACCGGTTACCATCAGATTTGGATGGATGAGGAAGATGCTGAGAAAACAGCTTTCATTATGGCTTGGGGAGTTTACTGCTACAAGATGATGCCATTCGGCCTAAAGAATGTTGGGGCCACCTATATGAGAGTTATGACCACGATATGAAACACAAAGAGATCTAAGTATATGTGGACGATGTCATTATCAAATCCAACAAAGACACCAACCACATAGCAGATCTAAGGAAGTTCTTCAATTGGTTGCGGAAATACAATCTGAAACTAAACCCCACAAAGTTTGCATTCGGGGTTCCTACAGGGAAATTGCTCGAGTTCATCGTCACTCGTCTATGGATAGAATTGGATCCGTCGAAGGTCAAAGACATCCAAGAGTTACCACCGCCAAAAAACAAGAAAGATGTGATGAGTTTCCTGGGATGCCTAAACTACATCAGTCGGTTCATAGCCCAGTCCATGGTCATATGTGAACCAATCTTCAAGATGCTGAAGAAAGATGTTGCAACAAAATGGACCGAGGATTGTCAAAAGGCCTTCAACAGAATCAAGGAATACTTGTCAACACCACCAGTCTTGGTACCTCCAGAGCCAGGTAGACCCTTGCTACTCTACCTTGCAGTATTAGATGGAGATTTCAGCTGCGTTCTGGGGCAGCATGACGAGACAGGTAAAAAAGAACAGGCCATATATTATCTGAGTAAGAAGTTCACTCTGTACGAGGCACAGTATTCTTTATTGGAACGTACATGTTGTGCTCTAACCTGGGTAGCACAGAAGCTGAGGCATTACTTTTGTGCCTACACAACATATCTCATATCAAGGATGGATCCTTTGAAGTACATCTTTTAGAAGCCCATGCCCACTGGCAAGCTGGCCAAGTGGCAAATCCTGCTGAGTGAGTTCGACATTGTCTACGTGACTCAGAAAGCAGTCAAGGGACAAGCATTGGCAGACCATCTTGCTGAGAATCCTGTGGATGGAGAATACGAACCCCTAAAAATGTATTTTCCCGATGAGGAAGTATCATTCATAGGAGAAGACATTGCAGAATCCTATGACGGTTGGAGAATGTTTTCCGATGGAGCAGAAAACTTCAAAAGGAGTCGGCATTGGAGTTGTCCTGACATCGGAAACTGGGCAACATTACCCAGTATCTGCTAAACTCAAATTCCCCTGCACCAACAATATGTCGGAATATCAAGCCTGCATCTTAGGGCTCAACATGACCATTGACATGAATGCTCAAGAGCTGCTAGTAATTGGTGACCCAGACTTGCTAATACACCAAGTACAAGGAGAGTGGGATACTATGAATTCCAAGATCCTACCGTATTTGCACCACGTGCAGGAATTGAGAAAGAGGTTCACAAAGACAGAATTTCGGCACGTCCCCAGAATTCAGAACGAGTTCGTCAATGCACTGGCCACTTTATCATCCATGATACAGCATCCTGACTAGAACTTCATTGACCCTATTCCAGTGAAAATCCATAGCCAGTCGGCCTACTACGCCCATGTTGAAGAGGAAGCAGACGGAAAAACATGGTTCCACGATATCAAGGAATATTTGTCAAAGGGAGAGTACCCAGAGCTTGCAAATCACATTCAGAAACGCACTCTTCGGAGATTGTCCAACAATTTCTTTCACAACGGAGGGATCCTTTACAGGAGGACTCCCGATGGGATTATTAAGATGTGTAGATGCAAAGGAAGCATCCAAATTACTTGAAGAGATACATGTTGGGACATGCGGCCCACATATGAACGGTTTTGTCTTGGCCAAGAAGATACTCACGGCTGATTACTTCTGGATGACCATGGAAACGGACTGCATCCAGTATGTCCGGAAATGCTACCGATGTCAAATACATGTAGATATGATAAAGGTACCTCAAAACGAGCTCAATGCAACAAGATCACCTTGGTCGTTCGCCGCCTGGGGAACGGACTTCATGGGCTGATCGATCCTACCGCCTCCAACGGACACAGGTTCATCTTGGTAGCAATTGATTGTTTCACTAAATGGGTCAAAGCAGCATCTTACAAAGCAGTGACTAAGAAAGTCGTGGAAGACTTTGTCTGCGACCGTATTGTTTGTCGGTTCGGAGTTCCAGAATCAATCATCACTGACAACGGTTCCAATCTCAACAGTGATCTGATGAAAGCTATGTGCGAGACTTTCAAAATCAAGCATAAGAATTCCACAGCTTATAGACCTCAGATGAATGGAGTTGTAGAAGCCGCCAACAAAAACATCAAGAAGATATTGAGGAAGATGATAGAAAAGCACAAACACTGCACGAGAAGCTATCATTTGCCTTACTGAGATATCGCACCACAGTCCGTACATCAACTGGGGCAACTCCTTACTTGTTGGTTTATGGTACGGAAGCTGACATTCCTGCTGAAGTAGAGATTCCTTCTTTGAGAATCATACAAGAAGCTGAGCTCAGCGATGCAGCATGGGTGAAGAGCCGTTATGAGCAACTAGCCCTCATAGATGGGAAAAGAATGAATGTAGTATGTCATGGGAAACTTTATCAGAATAGAATGTCCAAAGCTTTCAACAAAAGGGTCAAGCCGAGACAATTCGCACCGGGGCAGCTGGTGTTAAAGAAGATCTTTCCATATCAAGAGGAAGCCAAAGGGAAATTCTCTCCTAACTATCAAGGTCCGTATATGGTTCACCGAGTATTGACAAGAGGAGCTCTTATCCTTGCAGAAATGGACGGAGAAGTCTGGCCAAAGCCAATCAATTCAGATGCAGTAAAACGCTATTATGTGTAATCCTTTATGCTTTTATCAATGATGTAAATTGAACTACGCCTGACCTGATTCCCGTTTAAGAGGGGATACGTAGGCAGCCCTATGGGTTCGGTCACAATTCAATAAAAAATTTCATTTTCCCCGCAATTGGAAACTGGGGAAGAATTTTGAGGAGGGCCCTCAAAATTCCGAAACAAGTTCAGCCGATCGCCACATGGGCAACAGTCAGAAGCGTCAACCCATCAAACTGGGGCAGAATTTTGAGGAGGACCCTCAAAATTCCGTAACATGAGAGGTTACAATGCCTCGAACCGTTTCACAGTCGTCGGTTCATCTAAATTATGTAAAAAATATATGTTCATAATATATCTTACAAAATCATGCATTCTTATTTTTAAACATAGCTCTGTTTAGCAAACGCTACCCCGAGGATGCGAACAGGATCATCAGACCAAGCCATACAAGGCAAGCAGAGCCAGCGGGGATATGAACCAACCTTCCCCATTTACAGAACTCACGATTTTTATTTGGATGCAGGAACAGAGAATAAACACGCAAAGAAGTCACAAATTTCGATACAGTCGCAAATGCCAAAGTTCACTGTTCACACAAAGAACGAGCTTGTTCAAAGTCACGAAAACCATCGCATTGGACGATATTTGCTATCAGCACAAACAAACGATGTTTCGTAGTCACAATGCTCACAAACAATCACAGTACCGCAATCTACTACCAGCTAAGAAATTCTAATGTCATTCATTATTTAATCTTCTGCATAAGGCTAACTTTCTGCCTTTCCACTTTCATAAGGCTAACTTTATGCCTTCCTTACATAAGGCTAACTTTCTGCCTTCCTTACATAAGGCTAACTTTCTGCCTTCCTTGCACAAGGCTAACTTTCTGCCTTCCTCTACATAAGGCTAATTTTCTGCCTTCCCTTGTATAAGGCTAACTTCCTACCTTTCTCTGCATAAGGCTAATTTTCTTCCTTTATCTGCATAAGGCTAACTTTTCTCCTTCCCCTACATAAGGCTAATTTTCTGCCTTCCCTTGCATAAGGCTAACTTCCTGCCTTTATCTACATAAGGCTAACTTTCTGCCTTCCTCTGAATAAGGCTAATTTTCTGCATTCCCTTGCATAAGGCTAACTTCCTGCCTTTCTCTGCATAAGGCTAACTTTCTGCCTTCCTCTGCATAAGGCTAACTTTTTTCCTTCCACTTGCATAAGGCTAAATTTCTGCCTTCCACTTGTATAAGGCTACCTTTCTGCCTTTCCTTTGCATAAGGCTAAGCTCTGCCTTCATTTTGCATGAGACTAAGCTCTATATCCATATTGCATGAGTTTAAGCCCCACCTCCATTCGCATAAGGCTAATCTCTGCCTTCATCATGCATGAGGCTAAGCTTTGCCTCCAATTTACTTTTTCACCGAGACTACGCGTTGTCTCTCAAGATTTATTTACTTCGCTTTTCTCTCGGGCTAAGCTCTGACCTTCAACTCGCAAGACTAAGCTCTGTCTTGTCAGAATCATACTATTGCATCTCATGGGCTGAAATATCGCCAACTTGTCCAAAGGCGTCATTGTTCATAGGCACCATCTTCATGGCCCGAGAACACCACGTCATGGCCCGAGGATCTCTCAATCTTGCATATCATTATTCAAAGGCGTCATTATTCGGAGGAACCATCTTCATGGACCGAGAACGTCATTTCATGGCTTGCGAATCTCTCATCCAATAATTCATGGCCCAGGACGTCATCTTTAACCATCCGAAGACAACATTCATAGTCCAACGGGAACCTGTATCATGTTTAAATTTATGCACAGTATACGCTTGTATTGCTTTGTTTGCAGGTAACCCGGCAAGAGGCGGCTATCCCAGCAGGAGCAATCCCGTTCCAGTTCTCCTGGCCATATCAAACCTAACCATTCCTATAAACCATTCACTAATCCAGCCCTAGATGTTGCGTCTGTTCTTGTGATAACTCCATCGGTACACTTCGCCGATGGATCTGAAACTACATACGGCCTAATTCCTGTAAAATCAGGGATATGTAGGCAGCTCAAAAACTAGGGTACGACCTAAATCTCCCAAACCGTTTCGCTCGGTCAAAATTGGCCATCATATCTTTACCCGACAAACTCTTTCATCCTTTCCGGGTAAAGAGGGGCAGCTGTTGATACCCAATTTTTCCTCAAAATATTTTTAAATTGCACATATAGCCTCAAAATAATGCATTAATAGCATTTGGTATTTTTCCATAATTTTTCTATATTTTATTAGATTATTTTAATTTATCTAGCATTTTATTTCCAATAAATAATTACAAAATTATATTACAAATAATTTTAAAAGCATTCATTGATTTAATTTATTATTTTAGGGTCCTATTAAGACCAAATTATTGCATAATCAGCCAAATTGGCACCTTTGGCTATAATTGCAGTAACCTTGCAATTATAGCCCAATCATATGATTTTATACTATTTTTATCCAGTAATTAATCATTTGTATTTTTTGATATACTAAATAATCATTTTAAATTATTTTCTAAGCATGAATTTTATTTTTTACAATTATCAGCTATTTTATAAATTGTTTTATTTAATTTTAATTGGGTATTTAACAACTAGCCCCTTATATTTCGATTCTAGCCTAAATTAACCTGATCCCCAGCCCAACTAAATCAACCCAATACGACCCAGGCTCAAACCTCTACCTAACCCGGCCTAGGTCCTCTTGAATCCTGGTCGTTGATCATTTTGATCAACGGCTCAGATTACCCCCTTCCTAAAATAAACCCTAAAGACTACCCTTCCTCCTTCTAATTTTCCCTCTCATTCTATCCACTGTTACATCTCTCCCATCTCTCTCAAGACGCTCCCTGCTAAACCTAGCTCCCCTCACCGGTCGTTGCTTTGCCGGTAACCATGGTGGTCTCACCACCACCCCCAGCTTATGGCTCTCCTCCTACACCGGGTTGATATTGTTCTGAGGTCTTCAAGAGAAATAGAGGCAGTTCATTCACCTCTCATGATCTCTCATGCCATTCTCCTGCCGTCCATGGCCGTCCGAGTAAGATTCTACCATTTCCGGTTAAAACCGGTGATTTTTGAGTTGATTCTCCTTCTCTCTAGGTTCTCTCTTTGAAACCCTAACTACTAAACTCTCGATTTTCTTAGATCTCTAATAGATTTGGGTATATTATGAGTTATTTTGATGTTTTCCTTAAAGACTTTCCGTTTTCCCTAAAACGATTCTTTGTCTTCAAACTAGGGTTCTTAAACCCCTTTTCAAAACAGTTTTTCTTTCTGATTTTAGTATTATCTTAGGATTTTCATTACGTTTAAACGTATTTAAGCTTTTTCCCTTTTGGTTTGATTTATTTTGCTAAAACCCTAAGTTCTCGGTTTTAATCCTAGATTCTAAGTGTGTCTTTGACAATACATTTGTTCAATCTGTATACGTGCCTGATCTTCTCATGCATTTTAAGTTTCTTGTGATTTTACCCTATTTTTGCCTATTAGGGTTTCCGACTCTTCACCTCTTTTGCCTATATCACGATTACTCTATCGATTCATACTATGTTCTATATGAATCCCTAATTTTATATGATTTTACCTTACTAGTTTTCTTATGGTTCTGATTTTTGTCTATTATATGTTTACTGCACTTATTCTCATAATGTTGTGATAAATTAGTGGTATCTTTTCTATTTTTAAATCCCTGAATCTTTATGATTGATACTTCACTGATTTTGCATAATGTTCTCAACTGATTCTTGAGTATTTCCTTAATTAAGACATGCTGATTTCCTGCTTCTCTTTGTTCGTATCATGCCTATCCCGCTAATGTGTGATATTTTCCTTTGATTGATATTTATTTCCTATAATTAGAACCTCACTCAAGGGTTTCCTCACTGATTTCCAGAATATAAATTATTTCTTGCCTTTTTTTTATATGGTTGATTTTGCTGTTAAATTAATTCATATATATTTTCCTTAAATAAGAACTCGGAACTTGGCCTTACTTACATGTGATATACCTATACCATACTTATACTACTTCCTTATTGTGTTATAATCAGCTTTACATTATTCTTTTCCTTATTTTGTCACAACTTATTACCGTTTGAGTGACTCCTTAATTAAAAGAAGTCTTTATACTAATTTGATTCTAATTGATGTTTACCTCTATAGTTACTACTGAACTATTATTTTGTTACCTTATATTTCTGCCTGTTTCAAACTATATATACCCTACTCTTTCATTAATACAACACACGAACACATTGTTCAAAACTCTCCCTTACACACAAATACTCTCTTCTACTCTCCTTCCGGTTACTTACTATTATCAGCCGGCTGCAAGCCAAGGCTGATTATTTTACTCTCTTACTCTTCATTCTGTGTTTGCTATCTCCTATACTAGTATGTCCTAATTTCAGTTTAAGTTTCAAAAATAGTATGTTTCTTTTGGTACTTCAATTCATCTTGTTTATAATATGTTTTTACTTATGGTTTTGCTGTGATATTTGCACTTGACCTATTGCACTGTTGTTCACTTAGCATGTTATGTATCCCTTCCCTTAGAACTCAGCATGCTTAGGTATTGATACCCCTTTTAGTGTACTTTACTATGACTCTGCTTTACCTAGGTTGCTATGATTATTGAACTGAACCTTTTGTGGAAAACAACTGGTACTTAGTTCTGCTACCTTAACCCCCTGAATATTTCTTTGATCCTGAACTTATGTGTAACTCTGCCTACTTTGTTCCTATCCCTATATGCTTTATACTTGTCCCCAATCTCTCATCTCACTGCTTGTGATTGTTGAACTTGTTTTAGTTCCTGGTTCTTGGTGTGATGTTGAACCTGTTTGGACCCTGGGATTGGTATGTTGTTTGCTCTGATTGCCCTACTCTTCTCAAATTGTTTTCACTGAATGAACTCCTCTATGGTTCTATTTTGCAAAACTCATTTCAAACCAGTCTTTTTTTTCAAATTGTTTTCATACTCAATCTTCTCAAAACTATGTCAAGCACTCTCACTCTACTCTTAGACATCTAAGTTATGCCCCTCTAGTGTGTGACTGCTTAGGGATCTGTATGAGATCCTTCTGAACTCTGATGCATTAGAGTTGGCCCTTCCACACTCCACTTACTCAACTATGGTTATGCAATCTGGGTGTGAGCACTGCCCGAGATCCCTTGAGGTCCTTAGGGAACTCTGACACACATGTATTATGTGAAAGGTTGTGAAACACCATTTGGCATTGGGAATTCTGGAAATCTGGGCCTATTGGTAGGCTCCCTATAGTGTAACTTCTTATTTTCTTATCTACTTATGTAATTCATACAACAATGGTCTGTTATAATTTATTGTAAACAACATTGGAGATGGATAGTGAAAAAAGGAAGGGATAGCTATACATGTTATAAGCAACAAAGGGTAGAAACTGTGCTCTTAGGTTTATATTTCTTATATGCGCAATAGAACTCATGTCTAGGACTAATATGTGCAAAGCATCTCATGCATTAGATACCATGCTTCCTAGGTCTCATGTATACTATTTTCAGCATCTCATTTTGACACTACTGTTATATCACTTAGAAATCATGTGCTAGGATAAACGCATCAATGCTAACTATCACTCATGCGACCATGTCTAATAATGCTGTAATTTTGAGTATGTAAAATCATACTCTATGTAAACCTTGCATATCCTGAAATCATTTATAAATCCTGCTTTAGAAATTCTGCATATGCATCATTTTGTATCTCGTGTGTGCATTAGACACCATGTTTTAGGATTTCATTCATACTCGCTTAATTACACTTAGTTTAACTACTGATGTATGAAAAAGGGTATAAAACAGTCCCACCCCATTTTAACAACTGGCAATAATCCTGTATATTTGTAACACCTAGAACAACATGTTTAGGTAACACAATTTACAACAGTCTTCTTTAACAATTCTGGTAACTATTATACATTTTCCCACGCCTAGGCACGCTCTAGGTGACTAAAATTGCTAAAACTGGAAATTTACCTCTTTGTGCATGCTTCTTAATTCTTAATAGGCTTAAAATCAGTAGGCAAACTGACTAGTCCCTATTTTCTGAGTTATAAAATAAATTTGCATCTCTTGTGTTCTGATACTCATCTAAACACCATGTCTTAGGATCCTATTTAACAATATTGCCCTTATTTTTATTTGAGTCGTGATGTTTACATGCATTATCTGTGGAGGTAAAACTGGGCCTCTTATTTGCTCTTTCCTGCTCTTTATTTGCTGAAGTCTTATGTGTTTTTGCTTGTCTCCTTAGTATTTTATCCTTTAAACCTAAGGGTTTGTCTAGAACTGCCTATAGGTAGAGGTCCTAAATTCCTCCAGGGCCATTAAGAAGGGACGGGTAACAACACGCATAGAGGTCGCTAAATAACACGTGCTTAATAATCGTTAAAAGGTGCGAAGGGTAGATATGGATATGATGACCAGTGTGCTAATACCACGTGTAGCCCCTCATTGAGGAGTGATTACCGAGTATTGTACTGATGTGATCCTATAGGAGAATTAACCTAGGACTTCCCTTATCCTTTACATACATGTTTAGATTGTAATTCTTTCAAAAACCTTACTTAGACATTAAATCTTTTCAAAACTTTTGTTACTCATGTGTGCTTAGACTGAGAACTCTTTCAAAACCCTTACTTGCTTAAACTTTAATTGCATATATGCTACTTGCTTAAATTCACAAAGTTGTTTGGCCGGGAACCACAGTTATGGACTATGAGGGGTGCCTAACACCTTCCCCTTGGGGTAATTTCAAGCCCTTACCCTATTCTCTGGTTATCCAATCTATGTTTGTAAATGACCCTTAGTAGGTGCCCTAACGCACCTTAATTCATTAGGTGACAACTCTTAAAATCGTTATATATCCCTTTTCAAAAATTAAATGAGTTTTCCCAATAATGTCAAGACCTTGACTAATCCTAAAGGAGGAGTTAAAAAGGGGGGGCGACAAACATTTTTTTTAAGAGGGGGAGAATGTAACGACCCGATCGGTCGTTTTGAGAATTTAAACTCTGTTCAATGGTGTAAGGTCATGAATAAATTCATATTAGGTATACCGACCTACGTGCATGGTTGGATTCAGATACCGGATAATCCGGAGTTGAATTGGGAGGAAAATTTCAATTTTTGAAGCTTAAGTGATGGAAGTTAACCGAAGGTTTGACTTTTGTGTAAATAGCCTCGAAAAGAGTTTTGGGTGATGTTAATATCTTCGTATGATGATTTTGAACTAAGGCGCGCGTCCGAAATCAGTTTTGAAGGTCCATAGAATAATTTGAGGTAATTTGGCGAAAGTTAGAATTTCGGAGATTTCGGCCGATAGGTGAAATTTTGATATCGGGCTCGGAATGGAATTATGGGAATGGTTGTAGGTCCATTGTGCTATTTGTGACTTGTCTGTAAAATTTCACGTCATTCCGGGTTGAATTGATAGGTTTCGGCACAAGTTTTGATGTTTGAAGCTTTGAGAATTCATAAGTTTGATTTTTGGTTTGATTCATTGTTTTGGTGTTGTTTTATGTGATTTGAAACCCCGAGCGAGTCCGTGTTAGGTTATATGACTTCTGGTTTCCTTCTATGCGATCGCATAGCAGTATCCGCGATCGCATAGTGCTATTCTAACTCGCCAAGATTTTCCTTCAATGTGTTCGCATAGTCAGGATCGCGATCGCGGAAGCGTATTTCCTCCTTCTTCGCGTTCACATATACACCCTCGCGATCGTATAGTGTTTCCAGCAGGGGCATCAGATTATCTCTTCTACACGATCGCATTTCGTGCTTCGCGGTCGCGTAGTGTGGCATTGGGGGCAGCAGATAATTTCTTATATGTGATCGCATATGTACCTTCGCGATCGCATAGGAATTTTTTGGCCAGTGATATTTTTCCTCAACGCGATCGCAAAATAATTTCACGCGGTCACGATACTTTAAAAACCTGGGCAGAATATAAGTTTTCAAAATCGAGGGTTTCACCATTTTTATCATATTTTGACTTCTAGAGCTCGGTTCTTGGCGATTCTTTGAGGTTTTCTCACACAAATCGAATGGGTAAGTGTTCTTCCACTAGAAATAAATATATTTCATAAATTAGTTCTTATTTTTTATCATTTAATTTGTGTTTTGGGTTGAGGAAAATGTGGGTTTTTAAAGGAAATTCCTAAATTTAAAAATCATGATTTAAGGGACCAAATGATATCGGAATTGGATATATTTTTGTATGGTTGAACTCGTATCGGAATGGATTATCATATTTTGTAAAATTTGTCAAGTTCTGAGGTGCGGGCCCGCGGGTCGACTTTTGGGTCGATTTTATAAGTCTGTAAAGATTGAAACTTTATTATTCGGAATAGTTCCTTATATTTTTTATGTGTATTTTGAAGTTGTTTTAGTTGATTTTGAGATGTCCGGAAGTCTTTTCACACGAGTAGTCCATTTTAGAGTACCGGGTTTTCGTCGTCGAGGTAAGTATCTTGCCTGACCTTGTGTGGGGGAACTACCCCTTAGGATTGAGTCTTCTATGTTGATTGCAGCCCGTGTACGCGAGGTGACGAGTGCATATTCGGACATATTTGCAATAGGTTGGCCTTTAGGATTCGCAGGTCCTCATATTACCTGTGTATGAACTTGTAGTTGTTACATTTGAGTCTCTGATTGCTAGTTTCACTTCTTCCTGTTCAAATTAGAAATTACTTGCTTAGTGTTCCTTTGTTTCTTATTTGATCTTAATTGACTTAGATGAAGACTTTACTTTTCCTACCGATAAACTGCCTATTTGACTAGAATTAGCATAATCTCGTCTTATAATTGTTTAGCAGTAATTGGAATATCTATGCTTTGGTGTCAAGCATGATCGTGAGTCGTACATTGTGAATTATATGATTTTTCTCTTAAGTACTACTTAGGTTTAGTTGATAAGCATTCATGTTGATGGTATTTCCTTGGTGTTGCCTATTATTGAGCATTCATTCAAGCTGAGTTTATCCCGTGAAGCTAATTGTTAAGTGAGATTGGTTATAGTTGTTTCTCTCGCCAGGACAATTTGGTCTCTTCTTGTTGTGAACTTGAATATTGAGAATCGTTGCTATATTTGCCTTGTTTCCCCTCGTTGCATTGTTTCTCTTTCTGCTTGGCACTTCCCTCCCGTGGCTATTCCTTATGAGTGAGTTCTTCCATTCTTGTGATTTAAGTCATTGTATTGACTTGTTCGCCGCACCTTGCATTTTGTCTTTTGTTTGCTTTTGCGCCCGTTGTGGCAATGTACGTTGTTTCTGTCGCATTCTGGGTTTTTTCCTCAGTGTACTGCATTGTATATTTAAATTAGGACTACGGACGTATTCCGGGAGCTTTCCCCTTGTACTGCATTGCATATTTAAATTGGGACTACGGACGTATTCCGGGAGCTTTCCCCCTGTACTGCATTGCATATTTAAATTGGGACTGCGGACGTATTCCGGGAGCTTTCCCCCTGTACTGCATTGAATATTTAAATTGGGACTAGGGACGTATTCCGGGAGCTTTCCCCCTGTACTGTATGATAAATTCTGAGTTACGGACTGAGTTCCGGTAGATTTATCGTGAGGAGATTATGATCGAGAGATTTGCATTGAAAAGTATAGTTAGAAAAGTATTTGCCTTGAAGAAAATTATGTCCAAAGGACTTTTATTTCAAAGGTATATTTGAAAAGCATTTGTTTTGCAGAAAATGATATTTGAAAGCCATTTATTGGGAAAGTATATCTGAAAAAATCATGTATGTTGAAAGAACTATGTTTTAAGATTTCTCTTTCTAAATAAAATAATATATATATATATATATATATATATATATACACATATACATTCGGAGAAAGTATGTTTCAAAGAAGATCCTTCTATATTGAAATGACTATTTCTTCAGAGTTTTCAATATAAACTGAAGTTTAAAAGTTTTTGCCAGTATATTGAGTTTATTGGCTAAGGCCCGATGTGAAAAAACTGACGTAGTGTTAAGTTACCAATGTTTCTATTATGTTCTAGTTTTCTTCTGGTTTGGCTTGTTTTGCGGTCCATTCTTTCTGTGTATTATTATGTTGTTCCGTTGATTAATTTCTGAAATTCTTTCCGCATTATATTGTCATTGTTGTTAATTATATCGTGAAGTCTTTAGATAGATGTTGTTTTTAGTCATTTCTATATTCATGTCTGTTAATTTATTAGACCAGTGGTGTCTTGACTAGTCCTCGTCACTACTTCACCGAGGTTAGTCTTGATACTTACTGGGCACCGTTGTGGTGTGCTCATACTACACTTCTGTGCATTTTTGTGTGCAGATCCAGGTATTTATTATTAGTAGCTGCGCGGATCATTGCCGAGGAGACTCAAGGTAAACCTGCTACTGCGTTCGTAGGCTTCGGAGTCACCCTTCCTGTTTTTATTCAACTGTACTCCCTTATTTCTAAACAATTGTATTAGGAGTTGTAGAAAACTCTCGTAGAGCTTATGACTTGTATTACCGATTTTGGGGAAATTGTAATTCTGTCAAGATTTATCGAGACTGCAAGATTTCTTTTATTATTGTTTTTATTCTGTAAATGTTAGGCTTGTCTAGCCCCTAATACTAGGTTCCATCATGATACCTGTCACACCTCCTTTATTATACGCCCCAAAAGGGGTATGGAGTTTTTCCACTTAAAGTGACATTATTCGAAATGGGAATATTTTATTTTTATTAGAGTCGC